>JAGFMF010011429.1:3172191-3184931 GCA_019455555.1 Galemys pyrenaicus
TTCTGCTCCCTGCTCTCTGTGGTGAATCCTCTCACCCCCCCCCACACCTCTGGCCTGTACCCCAGTGCTTGTACGCATAAATAAATAAATCTTAAAAAATAAAAATAAATAAAAACTTTAAAAAAAATTATTTAGCTGCTATCTAAGGTCCTTTACAAAGTAGTCCCAAAGTCCTTCTTAGCACCACTTCTCATCATTGTTGTCTGCATTGTCCTCTATATCCCTACCACACTGAGCCATTTTGATTTTGAAAAATGACATTCACTTTCATGTTTCTGATGAAATTATTCTCTTGGCCTGGGATGTCCATCCCCCTCATCTCTCCCACTCAGTAATAATGATGGCTAACACAGGCAACTAACATGTGCTAATGTCTTACCATATTCCAAATGCTTTACAAAACTGACTAAATTGCTGCTCCCTAGTGATTCTGATCCCACAATCTTAAGTGTGTTGTGCGGGTATTACTGCAAGTCATAAATTGAGTCTTATTCAGACCAAAAAGCCGGGATAAACCAAAGGGACCATGGGGGAGGGGCGGGGAAGGGGGGAGGGCAAAGACGGGGAAGATGCCAGAGGGTGCACAAGGGACTGAGGTGATGGTGCATGGGTGAAATGGTGGTGGGTACCCCCTGGGGACTACAAATGATGTCAAATATAACTAATAAAAAAAAAAATTGAGTCTTATTCAGGCATAGTTCCTAGCAAATAGCAAATGCTCAAATATATTTATAGAATAAATAAACAAAAGATTTACTCCAGAGTTTAATATAGCAACAAATATGCACTGCCTTAGTTTTAGCTTACAGGCAAGCTACACCCAACATACTCCAGTTAAGAGAAAGTCATCATGTAGCAAATCAGAAAAAGCTTCTCTTGGCTTTAGCAACTAAGCAATGCTTGATGAAATTTCATTAGGTGGGAGATGGGCCAAGTGACTAGAAGCCTCTTCCAACAGACAGATATTAGTCTTAAAATATTTCTTTCACCTTATCCAACACTCAGAATTCCCTGAATTTTAATTATCACTTTCATAGAGTTGCAGTATTCGTTAACCTGTATATGTACCAATTTTTCTGGTGATAAGAAAGTTAAGAATATAATAATAGGAGCTGTCTAGCCTAGGTAGCTAGGTAGCTTATTGCTAGTGTGCAGAGAGTTAATGCAGGAGGTATGAAAATTAAGAAATGGTTGGGATTCAAAGCACAGGAAGTGGATGATTACCCTGTTATTTACTCCAGCCCTCTGTCTCACGTTAACTGCAATTGTTTGAACCAGTGATGGCGCCTAGAGATGAACTTCAAAGAAATTCTGGATAGTACTGTCTCAAGACAGTTTGTGATTAGAAAACAGAATGCATAAATATTTATTAAAAAGCCAATAATTAAACAGCAGAAGTCCCCACAGAGTGAAATACTGGGAACCAACAAGAGAATTTGAAGATGCTTTTGACAAACTTCTCCATCACTGTTCTTATCATAGAATACTTATCAGTCTATTAACATCTGGATTATTAGAGCAATACTCTCTTACTCTGCATCTAGTTGTCCCTACTGCCAACACATTTCCACATACAACTAAGATATGTTTCTAAATTACAGAGTGAAACCATTTGTATATACCTATGTATGCACACACACATCTGATTTCCCTAACAGTTCCTTGAGAGCAAGCAGCACCTGCTTCTTCCCTTTATTCCTAATCTTTATCCCAAACCTTAGCAGAGAAAGTCTGCATAAATTATTTTGAAATGAACTGAATCGAGAAGGGCAGAAGGTACATAAGTAGGCCACACTGGACAAAAGGAAAGACACTGAAGAAGAGCGAGAGAGTGAATGAGAGAATGAGGCATTTACTTTATCTGAACTGGTCAGTTTTGCTCAGGTGGAAAAAAATATAATTATTCAGCCTTGACTGAGATTTTGACCACATACTACTTCTCTCTTCTGACTTCATGACTTTTTACCAAACTACCCCTTAGACGAACCATTCTCTTCGACTGCTCTTTTTGTATTTCTAGCTTAGTGTGTCATGCCACTACCTACTCAACTGCCTAGGTCAGACACTTGGAAGTGCAGGTTTACTTTCTCCTTTGTCTTTTTTCCACTGTCCAGTTAACTACTAAAGCTTGATTCTATTTATTAAGTATTTATCAAGTCCAACTCCTCCTCCAAATTTCCACAGTTACTACCCCTCAGTCATCAGGAGTCATTTAGATTGTCATCTAGATTGTCACAGCAATCTCTGGTAGTCCTGCATCCAGCTGTGCCTCTTGCCAACTCATTTTCACATATAACTAGGAGAATGTTTGGAAACTGCATATTTTACGTGACTGCTCAGCAGTGGCCATTGGTTACCCATTACGTTAGGAATGAAGTAAAAAAAATCTAATCTTCATGCCTTCACGACTGGAGGCTCTGTACTTGGGTCACCTTGTCAGCTTCTTAATACTCCCCGCTCTCCTTCCTCATTGCACTTTCCCTACACTGCACTTCTTTTGGTTCCCCAATACTCTTCTTTTGCTCTGAGCTTTTCCATAGGCTGTCTCAATTACCCTTCCCTCCTTGGTCTGGTCAACTCTTATTCATCCTTAAAATATTCAGTTAATCATCATTTATACTGGATATTCCTTTTTTGCTTCACAACTCCTAATCTTAACATATAATCTTGCATTGATGATGCCTATTTGTCACCCTTTTGGTTTACTAAGTTCTATGAATGCAGGAATCAGTCTGTTCACTACTGCATCTTCTGTGCTGAGTAAGGGCCTGATATACTTATAGGGCTTAGAAATATGTGCTGAACAAATGACAAAGCAATTAGAATTCACGTGTTAAAAAAGATAAATGAGCCCACATTAAGTACCATCACTTAAAAGTAAGCCCAATGATGTTATGTAACAATAAATTAAAAAAAGTGTATTTATTACATCATCCTTCATATTTGTACAATGTGTGACAGTAAAATTTTATATGTGCTAAACAAGAAACTAATTTCACAAACTTTGTCTAATGCTGTAGTTTTGAAATCTTTTTAGTACTGGTATCTTTTAATTTGGTATTCTAAGACATTATGCATATATATAACTTTATATGCTGTATTTCTCTTTTGAGCAACAGCTCCTGCTCTCTTGACCATGGGGTGAACTTGCAGGCTAACTTAGCATGCGAGACAGAACATTATATCCTGCTCTCTGCCCGTTACTAGGCAAAGGCAGACCTTTAATCTAAATTAGGGCATCCCTGGGATGAAAGATTAGTACAGAATCACTCACAAAAAGACTATCTTCGGGCCTCCCTGGTGGCGCAGTGGGTTAAGCAACACACTATGAAACAACCGCAGCCACTGCAGCACGAGTTCGGATCCCTGCCTCTGGCCAGAGAGGGGACCCGCATGGCTCAGTAGACCTCTCCTGCCCGTTGCTCCCCTCAGCAGTGTGTTTCAGTCAGTCTGCCTGTTCTGCTCCCCACTCTGTCTGGTGATTCCTCTCACCTCCCACAAATCTGCCTTGTACCCCAGCTCTTGTATGCATAAATAAATAAATCTTTAAAAAAAAATAAAAGACTACTTCCCACAAAGTACAGAATGCCTATCTAAGTATGAGATGCTTACACCACTCACAAGAACAAGCAGTGATGAGAAGTTTTACAGAGAGAAGCTGGGGATGTAGAGAGGAGAGGACACAGAGTGTCCTTGTATTGGTGGTTCCAGAGAAAGTGCCGCCATGTCCTTTCTTTTATTTGTTTACAATTCCCATTTTTCTTAAGCAACTGTGTGTTGAATCTTTGTTACTTGCAATTAAGAGACTGCTTATTAAGGAGTTAAGGATAACTACAGCCCATATTAGCTCTTCTGTCTCAATTATTTCTTTTTTTAAAATTTAATTTTATTTTTTAAAAGATTTATTTATTTATGCACACAAGAGCTGGGGTACAGGCCAGAGGTGTGGGGGGGTGAGAGGATTCACCACAGACAGAGCGGGGAGCAGAACGGGCAGATCAACGGAAGTACACTGCTGAGGGGAGCAGCAGGCACAGCAGGAGAGGTCTGCCGCGCCATGTGGGTCCTCACCCTGGCCGGCAGCAGGGATCGAACTCGTGCTGCAGTGGCTACGGTTTGTTTCACAGTGCATTGCTTAACCCACTGTGCCACCAGGGAGGCCCTGTCTCAATTATTTCTTTTGGTTAAATTATAAGAAAAAAATTCAATTCATAGATAACTAATTGCAAGTAATAATTTATTATCCCTGGATCTCATCAATTAAATAGATCTACAAGCTTGAAGACAATTTTTTTTAAAGATTTATTTATTTGTGCATACAAGAGCTGGGGTAAGGCCAGAGTCGCGGGAGGTAAGAGGAATACCAGACAGAGTGGGGAGCAGAACAGGCAGACTGAAACACACTGCGGAGGGCAGCAGCAGGAGAGGCAGGAGAGGTCTGCTGAGCCATGCGGGTCCCTTCCCTGGCCAGAGGCAGGGATCGAACTCGTGCTGCAGTGGCTACGGTTTGCTTCATAGTGTGTTGCTTAACCCACTGTGCCACCAGGGAGGCCCTTGAAGACAATTTTTATTTCAAGCCTGAATCACAGATAACTGTATGTATGTCTATAAATTTAAAATGAAGCAAGAACTATTTTAAAGCTTATATATATTTGAAGATTTATTTATTTTTATTTATGCATACAAGCAATGGGGTGTAGGTCAGAGATGCGGGAGGTGAGAAGATTGATCAGAGACATGGTGGGGAGCAGAACAGGTAGATCTCCTGATATGTACTGCTGTGGGGAACAGCAGGCAAGACAGGGAAGGTCTACTGTGCCATGTGGGTTAGCTCCCTGTATGCATACTGAACTCATGCCACTGTGGCTGGCTTTAACCACTCCACCACCAGGGAGTCCCCTACTTAAAGCTTACAATAAATGATAAAACTGTCACATGCTATAGTAATTTGATAAGAGAATAAATGTAGATAATGCCTCTGAGCCTTGTCTAGCATTTATATTAGTATCAAAATTTTTTGTTTAAATATGTTAGAACAAGTTGTTCTTTAAGTGCACTTGTTTATTTGATATCAAATGTGCAGATGACACACATTTCAATGTACGAGGACCTGTGTGAAGAACCTTAAATTCCTAACCAGTGATGTACCAGAATCCATGTATATGCTAAGAAATGACAGGAGAAGCAGTATGTTGAGGTTCTATACAATTATGGGTTAATCTAGCAGTAGGAGTGACTTGGTGTCTATAGTATGCAAAAATTTGGCACAAAATCATCCAAATGTACATTTCTAAAGTATTTAAACATAAAAAATTTTGATACTAATTGCTAAGGGAAGAAGTCTGTAATATCTAAATTGCGAAACCATGGGCCTTAGACCAGCAGTATGTTTTAATGTTATAGCAGTATTTTTGAAAAAACTGAATTTGAACATTAAAAAAAAATTTCTCCAATTATAGACCACATACTTCTTTATAAATTACCCCTTCTCTCTTTACTAGTTTGATGAAACTGATCTCTAAAATTTACAGTTAAGTTTGAAACCCAAACTCTAATAGCAAATACACCAAAATAGAAAAAAATTGGCATATCCTAAAGATAAATTCAGAAACCTAGAGTTCTAGGATGTTCTACTGAACATTTATTTTATTGGAAAGTGTAAATTTCCTGGAACTTGTTTGAAGAGGAAAATTATGATGAATTAGGAGTTGGGAGAAACAAAATGTGTCATTTTTTTAAGCGTTGATGCAATTTCCCCTAAAGTGAGAACAGTGGCCTCCTTATTTAGATCCAGGAAGAGTATAAATCCGATACTCATAAGGTTATGCTAAAAATCTCTTCAGTTTCCTTAATGCAGCCTAGAAAAGCAAACTCTTTCTGAGAGCAATGGACATTCTAAAATAGCCTTTGGTAAAAGTCAAGGATATAAATATCAAGATGATGATAAATACAAGCTGTCTTAAAATAAGATCATTAAATTCTAGTCCTCCTTTGCTGATGTGAAAAAACAATGTCTGACTGCATTTATCTTTGTGAGAAGACCCCAAGTTGAATTTATTTTTATTTATTTATTTATTTTATTATTTTTCCCAAGTTGAATTTAATACTTCACCTGGATACAAAAAGAAAATAGATTTTACAAATTTAAAGAGATAAAGTGAGGGCTATATTTGCATCACTACAAATATTTTAACACGTGGCTTAATATAAGATAAAATTAGAAACACATCACCTAATTTTTTATACTTGGTTGCTTTATTTTTTTAAAAGCACAGTTATTTCAGGTTTTGTGAAAGAAGAAATGAGAATTTTTTTCTGTGAATTACAAAGCCAGAAAGTAAAATTTCAATACTGCTTCCTTTTCTATAATCTTTGTTGGTCTCTTGAGTCATCATTGAGTTACAAATGTGCTATAAACACCTCAGTATTTAGGTTGCATCTCCAAAGCATCATGGTAGAATAGAAAGTCTTAAAGCATGTAAACCTGAATTTAAATCCCAGTTCTACAATTTACTAGGCAAAGTCACTCTGGAAAAACACTAAATGTTCTTTGGGCTTTAAGTTCCTGATCTGATGGAATAATAATAATTTAAAAAAATACAAAAAAATGAAACTTGTGAAAGGTGATTACTGGGCCTCCCTGGTGGCACAGTGGGTTAAGCAATGCACTATGAAGCAAACCACAACCACCTTCCTAAAAAAAGTAAATAAATAAGGCAGTCAAAATATGAATATGGAAAAAATTTAGGTCTAAATTAAGAATGCAAAAAATTCTTCTGTTTGCAACAATCCTATCTACTCTCTGACACATATATTCTTCTGGTTTACATACCTAAAGGTCTAAATTAATAGCTAATTTTGACTTTTAACAGCTGATGAACTGATTAACATAGAAGAACTGAAGAGGATTTACAAACTATTAGAACTAGATCAGTTCAATGAAGACTAGGTTTTAAAATCAATTTATGTAACTAGGATTTTTGATATGACAGAGTAAACAGATTGGCAAAACTCCCCCGCCCCAAAAATTATGACACTGGGTAAAACTGCCAAAATCAGTCATTATAGGCTTTGAAAATCAACCAAAATCAAAAAAGGAAATGTAAAGCTGCTGGCCTTTTGGTAAGAATAATGGCAATCTGTGGCATTCTTGCCTGCAGAGAGTCCCATCTCCCTTTAGTTGGGTGGAAGTTCTACCAGGATAAGGCTGACAGGGAAAGACAGCAGGCTTATTGCCAGAGAGAATAACTTGGTTTGGAACAGAGGGCAAAAAATTCATGTCCAGTGGTAATATCAATCAAAGTAGTCACCTGAGTGCAAAGTGCAAGAAGAAATCCAACATCTCTACTGGTTAGAGACTATGGTCCTACCTGAGGTGAACATCTGGTCATCAGTTCAGTTATACATTTAACATAAAGATCCCAGAAATAAAATAACCACATGCTCTCCACACATCCCTAGCAGACTGGGAGACTATATGCACATGCAGATGCAATCTTAAGAGGGCACAAGAGAAAAGTAAAAGCAAAGTAAGACTGCCTGAACTTTGAATGTACTCCCCAACTAACAAGCAGATCCTTCAGCACAGGGTGAAAGCCTTATTGGTATAAGGTAGTGAGCCCAATTTTCTGACGCATGACTGACTGACAGCCTATGCACACGTAGGGGCAACCACAGGAGTTTAATCTTAAAAATAAGAATTAAAAAAGAAACTGAGCAGAAATATAAGTGGCTGCCTACTGCGGAAGAGAAAAATTCTGCAAAATCAGTCTGGACAAGCAATGAAACAGCCACTCAACTCAACAAAGACAGGGACCAAAACCAATCCAGATCTTCTACAATATATATCCAATATCCCATTTTCAACAACAACAAAAAATGGATGAAATATGTAAAGTAATAGTAAAATGTTACCCACATTCAGGGGAAAAGGAGTCAATTCAAATTGTTACACTGGACCATGATGTTAGATTTTGTAGATATAGAAGTTAAAGCAAATTTCATTAATATGTTCAAAGAATTAAATTTAAAATATAAAAATAACTTGACAAGTTAAGAAACCTCAATAGGGGCCTCCCTAGTGTCGCAGGGGTTAAAGTCTCAGTACTAACAAGCTGTTGCCAACCACTGCTGCATGAATTCTGTCCTAGGCTAGGGAGCTAACCCACATGGCACAGCAGACCTCTCCTGTCTCACCCACTGCTTCCCTAAGATTCTGCTCCCTTCTCTGTCTCTGGTGAATCGTCTCACCCCCGCATCTCTGACCTAGACCCCAGTTCTTGTATACATAAATAAATAAATAAAAAAAATCTAAAAAAAGAAACCTCAACAAATAGAAACAATAAAGAAGGAAACTGAAGACATACAGATTTAAGATTTAAAATTCTATTTATTCACAGGAGGCTTAAGCTTATATAAGATAATTCTTTTTTTTTTTTTTAAGATTTATTTATTTATGCGTACAAGCACTGGGGTACAGGCCAGAGGTGTGGGGGGGGTGAGAGGATTCACCACAGAGAGCGGGAGCAGAACAGGCAGATCAACGGAAGTACACGGCTGAGGGGAGCAGCGGGCACAGCAGGAGAGGTCTGCCGCGCCATGTGGGTCCCCTCCCTGGCCGGCGGCAGGGATTGAACTCGTGC
The DNA here is from genome assembly GCA_019455555.1 of Galemys pyrenaicus. Classification (NCBI taxonomy): domain Eukaryota; kingdom Metazoa; phylum Chordata; class Mammalia; order Eulipotyphla; family Talpidae; genus Galemys; species Galemys pyrenaicus. The sequence continues at coordinate 3,180,834 of JAGFMF010011429.1, forward strand.
TGCAGAGGCTGCGGTTTGCTTCATAGTGTGTTGCTTAACCCACTGCGTCACCGGGGAGGCCCTTATATAAGATAATTCTAAGAAACACACACATGTAAGAAAGAGCCTACTAGAACTAATAAATAAGTTGTAGAACACAAGACCAATACACAAAACTCACCTGCAATTTCTACATAGTGGGCAATATAAAGTACCAACTGAGGAAGAAGTAAAGAAAAATATTGCCTTCACAATAGAATAAAACACTTACACAAAATACATTTAATAAAACAATTATACTACTTATATACTGGAAATTCCAAAGTTATGCTAAGAGAAATTAAAGGAGATTTAAATAAACAAAGAAATACTTCATGCTGTCAGAAGAGAAAAAATTGGTAAGATGGCAATTCTCTCCAAATCAACCTGGAGATCAATGCAATTCCAATCAAAATCTGACTAGGCTTTTAAAAAATAGAAATTGACAAGATGGTTTTATACTTTACATGAAATGCAAAGGACCTAACATAATCAAAACAATTTCGTCAAAGAATTTAGTTGCAAGATACACTACCCAATTTCAAAACTTACTATAAAGCTATAGTAATCGAGTATACTAATGATGTCAAGACAGACACACAGATCAAAGAAACAACTGAAAATTTAAAAATGAACTCGTACACTAATGTCAATTGATTTTTGACATAAGAGCCAAGATATGCCAAAGAGAAAAATGTAAGGGCAGAAACTATAAAACACCCAGAAAACTTTTGTGATATTGGGATAAGTAGTCTTAGATATGACACCTAAAGCACAATTCTACTCTCACCAAAACAGATGAATTGGATTACATCAAAATGAAAACATTTGCAATGCAAAAGTTACAACTTAAAAAATGAAGTCACAGACTGTAAGAAAATGCTTGCAAATCATGCATCTAATAAAGAACTTGGGGACAGAATATTAAAATTGTTACAACTCAATAATACACTTATTAACTCAATCTAATTTTAAAAAGTATTGAAGTATTTAAATAGACAAGACTCCTCCCCACAAAAAGGACTGTTAAGTACATGAAGAGATTAGCCTCATTAGACACTACTAGAACAAAATTAAAACTACAGTGTGATACTTCTGAAGACATGGTCACTATGGAAAAAGACAAACAACTGCAAGTGCTGGTGAGCTTGTGGCAACAGGCAGTTTGAAAAACAATTTATCAATTTCTGAAAAAGTTCAACATAAATTTACCACATGACTCAACCTTATTCTATCCCTAGGCATCTATGCATGATAAATAAAAAGTGTGTGTCTACACATGAACTTACACATGAATATTCTTAGCAAAATTAATCAGAAACCAGAAAAACTCACAAAACCCAGAAAAAATCCAAATATTTATAAAATATGACATTGCCATATAATGGAGAATCACTCATTGATAAGAAGAATAAACTACTAATACACAGTACAACGTAAATGGATCTCAAAAATATCATGTAAAGTGAAAGAGCAGACGCAAACAATCACATATTATATTAATTCATTTAAACAAACTGTCCAGAAAAGGTAAATCTGTAAAGAGAAAGCAGACTGTTGTTTTTTCAGGTCTGAGTGTGAGAAGGTAGTAGGTACTAATAGTTGAAGGGGACTTTCAGAGGTGCTGGAAGTTTTCTAAAACTATATGTGATGATGGTTACATACTAAAGATTTTCTAAAAGAAACTGAGCTAGCATTTAATGGGTAAATTTTATGGTATGAAAATTATCTTAATAAAATTGATATACTAACATCAGTATTATTCATATACATTATATAAATAAGAATGTAAGGGGAAAAATATCCAAAACAAGAGTATTTAAAAAAGAGAGAGAAAAAAAAAGATGTTCTACATCATTAAGGAGAAAATTATAAACATTAACTGAAGACTGTAAGAAAAAAAAAACTAATCATATACCAAATGAAAATTATATTCATACTTGAGAAAACTCAATATAAAAACAATATATTCAAATACTTTATAAATGCAACGTAATCACAGTAAAAATACAGAGATTAGCAAGCAGCTTCTAAAGATCTTTATAAATCAGTACATAATAATTATCAGAATATTACACAGAATTAGTATTCTGTAGTGGGATAAAAAATTTTGTGTGGCCTCCCTGGTGGTGCAGTGGGTTAAGCAGCGCACTATGAAGCAAACCGCAGCCACTGCAGCATGAGTTCGATCCCTGCTGCTGGCCGGGAGGGGACCCACATGGCACAGCAGACCTCTCCTGCTGTGCCCACTGCTCCCCTCAGCCGTGTACTTCCGTTGATCTGCCTGTTCTGCTCCCCGCTCTGTCTGTGGTGAATCCTCTTACTCTCCCCCCACCACACCTCTGGCCTGTACCCCAGTGCTTGTGTGCATAAATAAATAAATCTTTAAAAAAATATATTGTGTAATCTGAGAGAGGTATAATCTGTTAAGTGGCAGAATAGTAAGCAGTATGGAAAGAAGATGCTAACAGACTGAGAAATTGGAAACACTTGTTACATAAAGACAAAAGCTCAGATGACTCTGGCCTTGATAACATGGAAAGCAGACCCAAGTTACATAGATCCTGTAGTTCTAGGGCAGAGTTTCTGAATCTTAGCACTTTGTATGTAAAGTACTTACAAGGCTTAGCACTTAGCTCAAAAAGTATTAGCTATTGTCCTTACTACTATTGTAGTATACATATTTTTAAAATTTGGGATTGTCATATATATATATATTGCCATATTCCAATAAAGTGCTTGCCTTTGCTAGAATACATAAAATCTTCCCACACTAGGATTAGATAAATACCTATTTTTATATTTATCTTAAAACTTGATATGATGCAGGGATCAAAACTTTTCTTTATGTAGAGAATCTCAACATCATTACCTTTATAATCTGTTATATCCCCTCTAATCTGAAGTCTACCATTTCTGAGTTTGTTTATAGATAGCTCTTAATTGCTAACTGAAATTAATCATGGTTGCTGAGGAAATGAGGTCAGAGTTCAGTATAGCAGACCAAGTTTATACCCCATAAAGCTCAGAGAAAATTCTATTTGACAAGCATATTGTAATAAATATACACTTTCTTTCATTTCAGAGATAATTATCAGACCCACACATTGTCAGCACTCTCAACATGTGTACTGCAGAATATTTTAATTTTTGGCAAGAACTACAAAAATCTCTAACTCTTCATGACATGTCTGAAGATTTCTTAGCAAATGAAGATAAAGCTACAGAAGAAGAACAGTCATAAGTTTAATACTTGGAAACTCCCTACGTACTTTGATTTATGTTGGTTTTGCTTGATCAATCAGGTGGAGTAACTCTCTCTTCTCTGTTTTACTGCCAGGAAGATATAGAAGGTCTGCATGGAAACGAATCTATTACTAGCATACAGAATTTTTAGAGCAGAATCAATTCCACAAAATTTTTTGTTTACTTCTTTTTATCAACTTTAACTATTTTGATAAGAAAATTTGGTGAAAATATATAACATAGATAAAACATTAAGCTATGTTGATGAATGGAAGATCAGGGAAGGTGGAATCACAAGGATGACACATCATTTATCCCACAGATACAAGCATGATTTAATATGCGTAAATCAATGAATATAGTACATTATATCAAGAAAAGTAAAGATGAAACCATAGGATAATTTCAGTACATATAGAGGGCAAAAATATTCAACACCCATTAATGATATAAACCCTAAACAAGATGGGAATAGAAGAAATTTATCTCAATATAATAAAGTCCATGTAATATAAATCAATACCTAATATGATAGTTAATAGGGAAAAATTGAATACTTTCCCTTTAAAATTAGGAATAATAAGAATGATTACTGTCCTGTTTCTGGTTTAACTGGTATTAGAGGTTATATTAGAGCAATCAGATAACAACAGGAAATAAAAGAAATCCAAGTTGCAAAAGAAGTGAAACTAAACTATTTGCAGATAATATATTACATATAAAAAACATGAGAGACGGGCCTCCCCTGGTGGCGCAGTGGGTTAAGCAGCGCACTACGAAGCAAATCGCAGCCACTGCAGCACGAGTTCGATCCCTGCTGCCGGCCAGGGGGGG
>JAGFMF010011429.1:3184981-3204452 GCA_019455555.1 Galemys pyrenaicus
CTCTCTGTGGTGAATCCTCTCACCCCCCTACACCTCTGGCCTGTACCCCAGTGCTTGTAAGCATAAATAAATAAATCTTTAAAAAAAAAAAAACATGAAAGACTTTGTCAAAAGCTATCAGAAACAATAAAGGAATATGGCAAAGTGCCAGGTTACAAAATCAACACATAAAAAATCCATTTTTTTATATATACGTATTTTTACATAAAAACAATGAACAAGAAAAAGTCATCCAAAAGGCTAACGGATGGAAAAATGTTTATCACTGCTTCTAATAAGGAGATATGGTTAAAACTACAATGAGATATCCCCTCATACTCAAGAGAATGACACATATTAAAAAGACCCCGAAGAAGTTCTGGAGAAAATACAGAAAAGAGAACCCTAATACATGGTTGGTGGGAATATAAACTGGCACAACTATTGTGGTAAAGCAATCTGAATTTACCTTAAAAAACTAAAACTGGAAATACTCTCCCACCCAACAATCTACTCTTGGGCATCCATCCAAAGTACATGAAAGGAGCAACTCAAAAAACTATATGCTCTGTGATATTTACTGCAGCACTATTTACAATAATTAGGACATGAAGCAGTCTAAATGACCACCAATAAAAGACTGGAAAAAGAAAAAGTGATAAAGCTATAAAACAGAACACTATGCAGCCTTAGGGAAAATGCTGCCATTTGCAGCAAAAGTGGAAAGCATTTTAGGGATTTATGTACAGTAAAAGAAGTCAGAATGACAAAGACAATTATTGCACATTTACATAGTGGAACATTCAGTGAAGAAACATACTTATAAAAACTAAAGACAAATCTCTTTTAGCAAGTGTTCATATATAAACAATCATGATTACTATAAAAGGACTGAACTCAACTGGTCAAATAGCATAAACTAATTGGATGGACTAAAAAGCAAAACTCAATTATATGCTTCTTATAAGAGACTCACTTAAGTTATAAAGACAAACACAGACTTAAAGTGAAAGTGTGGAAACTAGTACTCCAAGTCAATGGAAATTTTTAAAAGGCAGAAACCACTATAACATATAAAACAGACTTCTATCCAAAGACTGCAAGAGACAAAGGCATACATTATATAATGATAAGAGGGGCCAATACAAGAAGATCTCCTCTCTCTCTCTCTCTCTCTCTCTCTCTCCCCCCTCTCTCTCCCTCTCTCTCTCTCCCTCTCTCCCTCTCTCTCTCCCTCTCTCTCTCCCTCCCTCCCCCACCCCTCTCTCTCTCCCTCCCTCCCNTCTCTCCCTCTCTCTCTCACTCTCTCTCTCCCTCCCTCCCCCACCCCTCTCTCTCTCCCTCCCTCCCTCCCTCCCTCCCTCCCTCCCTCCCTCCCTCCCTCCCTCTATCCCTCCCTCCCTCCCTCCAACATAGCAGCACCAAAATATATCAAGCAAACAGTAACAGATCTGAAGGGAGATATTGACAGCAACACAATGATAGTTTGGAACTTTAACATCCTACCTATAGTAGTGGACAAATCATCCAGACAGAAACTTGGAAACAAAGGACTTAAACGAGCATTTGGATGAGAAGGAATTAATGGATTATTTACAAGATAGTCCATCTCAAAATATCAAAATACAGTCTAAATGTTCACAGAACATTCTCAAGGGTAGATTATATGTGGTATACACAACTAATCTTAGTAAATTTATAAAGACTTAAATCATATCAATCATCTTTTTAGATCATTATGGTATGAAACTAGAAATCAATCAAGAGAAGAAAGAGGGGGAGACATAAATTTGTGGGAAATGAACAATATGTTACTGAACAACTTTTGGGTCAATGAGGAAATTAAAAGTGAAATTTTTAAAAAGACCTTAAGATAAATGAAAACTTTCCAGAACCTATGGGATAGAGCAAAAACAGTACTAGAAGGTAAGTTTCAACAAACAGACTTACCTCAAGAAACAAAACACAAATAAAAAATTTAAACTTGTAGCACCATACAAACCCTGTCCTTGATGTTGACACCCTTATCCTGAATTGCATCTGCTTTAATAAATTCTTGTTTGGTACCTGCAGAGCCCATTCTTTCTTTCTTTTCTTTTTTTTGCCTTTAGAAAGCTCAAGAACCCAGAATCCAGTAACACAGTTTGGGCAGCTCTGGTGGGACATATATGCCTTCCTTATGTGAGACAATTTGAAGACAGATTGATGAACCCAAGGGAACAAGAGAATTCCCATGGAAGATAAAACAGTTGGCTGCCTGAACCATTGATTGGCTCAGGGTTTCCACAACTGGAAATAGGATTTGGACCAAATACTGAATATTCTTGTGAAGAAACAGAAGACTGGAAATTCCTGTTTAAGTGGACATTAGAGGATTCTGACCCTACACTGGCTCAGCACTCTCACTGTCCTGCTATTCTGAGAACAAACCAAAATTTTGTCTTGGCTGGCTATACCACCCAAGGCATGCAGACCTACTATCCACCAACAGCCTACTGATCGGTTTGTTACTAACTGCGTAAGGCAACAGGGCACCCATTGACCTGCCTGCAAATGAATTCAATGGCGATGCAGTCAGAACTTATAGCAATGGCTACTACTAGGTGGGTTGGTAGATGTATTCTTGGTTTGGCTTGGCTTAGACAAGAGATATAACAAGCATACATACTTCAGCTAACCTACATTTAGTACAACAGACCCAAGCAGTTTTACTTGTATAATCATTTCTAAGTGTCTTTATGCCTGGGCCAGGTATGAAAGATATAATTTGCCATTTTGAAACACTGGATAACTTTACCAAACAGACATTAAATGATTCCTGCCAAAATGTAAATCTTATCAGTACTGAGCTAGCAGAGGTACAAAAAGCAGTTTTCCAAAATGAAATGGTTTTAGTGTCCTGATAGTAGCCCAAGGAGAGCTAATCAATTATAAAAATTGAGTGTGGTTTAAATGTCCCTGACTATAACACCAATGTCATTTACTTAATAGTTGACATGAAAGACCAGGTGCAGGATTATAAGGCTCTATGTTATCCTTAAAGAGTTGGAAAGATCCCTGGGGAGATTGATATTGGTCATGGTGGCAGAAATTATTAGTTGTGGTCCTATTTATTGTGATATATATATATATATTCTGTCATTGTATCTTTTAGTGCTGCTGTAAATTGTGTTTCTACTAGCAGATTATTGCTTGGTTAAATGTTCTCTCCTACTCTGATGAGGCTTCAAACTACCATTGTGGGTCTGTCACAGGGGCCCTGCAGCTGCTGCTGCAGAAGTATATAACCATGTTAGATGGTCGACCCTGGTGCCTTAGTGGTTGGTTTCGATGGCTGATCTTGATGTCTCAGTGGCCATGCTTATAGCCAACCCTAGCACATCAATAGCCAGGTTTAAGGGCTGGCTCCTGCAGGAGCCGTGGGGACAGGGATAGGCCTGCTGCACATGCAGACTGTGGGCCAGCCCTTAGCTCTGGCAGGGTCAGCCTAGGCTGCACTCAGGCAGGTCCCCCTGCTACCCTCAGGGCTCCAGCAGCAGGAGTACCTGAGTCTTGTGGAACCCTTAGACGAACATCTGACCCCACTGAGGTTAGCTCCAGGATCGAATCCTCTGAGCACACCTCCAATAAGATCACCAGACCTCACTGTAGGTTTCACCTTTTAATATGGCACCAGAATTGTAAATGGCAGTCAGGTTCAAATGACCAATGGACCAAGCTTTCAATGGTGTTATTCATGGTTTAGGGATCCTTCAGGATTGTAAATGAACCAATCTAAATGGATCCTGACGACACCAATCAAACCAATTGTAAATGTAAACCAATTAGGCTTGAAAGGTGGGGACACTGAAGAGAATATAAACCAGAGCAATAGCCAGTTTGAGACCATTCATCGACAGTTTCAGATAAGATCTGTCAGGACTCATCAAGACAGGGACCTCCACAGAACTTCAAGACCTTTGCAGAGACCTGACCACTGCACCTGCTTCCAGCTCTGCCTCTAACATTGAATGCAGAGATGACAACTGGCCTGTTTCTGGTGTACCTAAAAGAGCTATTTGCTATTGGCTTATGTATAGCATCTCAAAGAGCTGTAATACTGGTGCTGTTCTCTGGTGCAACTATCTGCTGAGTGGTGCTAATCAATGCTGACCAGCACTGACGACCTATGACCAGCACTGCTAACCTGTATCCAGCCACCTCTGAGAGTTGTCCACTGCTTTTGATCCTCTGGCATTGCCTCCTGGTGCTACTGTGTCCAGCACTGTCTGTTCCAGCATCCAGTGCTGTCCAGCCTGGCGTTTAGAGTGCTGTTGTTGTTGGCTGCTGTTGTTTGTCACCTCAGTAGCTTCATCTGGGATCACATCTAGCTGCCACTATGAGTTGGAACCTGGTCCAGTGCTTATTAGTGTGTCACCAGCTCTAGCCTCTGGTTAAAGGAACAGTACCATCTTGCATGAGCAACTTTAGTTCTAGTACACTGCACACTGTGGACATTATCTGGGGCATGACAGTCAGACATTTGTGGCCTTAAAAACTCTCTTCTTTGCCCGATCTCTCCTTTGTGAATAAATCCCATTGTTGTACTCAGAGCCTGAGTGCTATCTTGCAATTGTGAGCACATAGTGAGAACTCAATGACCTGTCTCCCAGCTTCAGCACTGTTCTAAGGGGTGGGAGGGTGTGTTAGGCAGGAGATAGTGTCTAGTGAGTCTCAGGAGGCTGATTAAGTCATTATAAAGTAAAAAGCAGCGTTTTCTCTGCTGAAAATGGAGGCAAGGTCACCTACTCACACTCTGATGGTGACTATCCCTATCTCTAAGAAGGAACTCCTCCCCATACAAACTTTAGATAAAATGAAGTTTCACCACTAACCTCTAGGCTACCAACCCCTCTAGGCTAATGATACGGAATCTATCATAACACAACAAGAGGCCGCAGGCACAAGGACATCAGGAGTTCTGTGGAATGACTTCACTGAAAGAAGAGAAGAGAAAAGAAGGAACCTAGGCCCTTTAATTTTGCTGGGTTAAAACTGCTTAAGTAGAGCCTCCACCTCTTCTTTGGGGAGCAGCCTACAGACTCTGTCTCTGATGATGTCTCCTTCATGTTGAATTTCATAGACTTTAATAAATTCTTTCCTGGTTAAAAAAAAAAAAATCTAAGCTTATATCTAAAGGAACTAGAAAAAGCACAATGAGAAATTCAGTGGCTGGATAGAAATAACAAAAATTACAGCAGAAATTAATGAAATAGAAATTAAAAAGTCAAAAGATCAACAAAATTAAAAGCTAGATCTTTGAAAATATTAACAAATAGACTAACCATTAGCCAGAAGAAACAGAAAACACAAATAATTAGAAAGTCACAACAGATACTACAGAAATACAAAGAATCATGAGTGAATACTATAAACAATTATATTGTGACAAATTAGCAATGTAGAACAGACAAATTCTGTAAAACATATAACACTCTAAGACTAAGTTAGGAAGAAACAGAAAACCTCCAACGATCACAAGGAAAAAAATAATCAAAAGTATGCCTTACAACAAAAGCCCAGGACCAGATGGCTTAACTAGTGAGTTCTAGCAAACTTTCAAAGAAAGATTCATCCCTATCCTTCTCAAGCTCTTCCATAAAATAAAAAGGAGGGAAAATTTTTAAGCACATTCTATGAAGTAGACATTACCAGTAAACAACCAGATAAGAAAATCACAAAAAAAAGTTACAGGTGAGTATCTCTGATAAAGATACATGCAAAATCCTCATCAAAATAGTAACAAACCAAATTCAACAATAAACTAAAACAATCATACAAATGATTGTATGTGATTTATTCCAGGGAAGCAAAGATGGGTCAACTTAACGCAAATCAATGAACATGCTATATCACATCAACAAAGGAGAGATGAAAATTATAAGTTCATCTCATAGACACAGAAAAACATTTGAAAATTTTCAACAACCTTTCATGATAAAAATCCTTAGCAAAATGAATATAGAAGGAATATACCTCAACATAATGAAGGCCATATATGACAAACCTATAGCCAGCATCATACTCAATGACAAAAACCTTAAAGTTTTTCCTGTAAGATCAAGATAAGGACTCTAACAGCTACTATTTAATACAGTAAATTAAGTACAGATTAAATATTAAAAATTAATATAGAAATTTCTTTCAACAAAGTGAAAAACCTGTATACAGAAAACTCTTAAGACATTGTTGAAAGAATACCACACAAATAAATACTCATGAACTTCCATGCTCATAAACTGTAAAACTGTAAACAGCTTTATTACCTAAAACAATATAGAGATGCAGTGCAATCCAAAGAGAGATAGGACAAAAAAATCATGAAATTTATTTGGAATTATAAAACAGTAACAAAACTCCTCAGAAGACCAAAAATGGAGGTATCATATGCTGATATGTGCTTCCTCTCTGTGTTCCTATCATGATGTACATGTCACCAAAAGTACTCATCTTTCTCATTGTTAAAGGGTAAGTTTTGTGTCATTATCTTTTCATGTGAGGTCTAGCACAGTTCCTTACACATAGCAAACCCTCTAGAAATGTTAACTTTTCACATCACCAACAGCAAAATTTCTGAATTTACCCTCTCATCTTCTGCAACTCATGGCCCCAGGTCAGTGTGGTAATGGCCTTATAGGTATTGTTTGTAATATCCACCTTCCACACTGCTGTACAGAAACCTTCCTAAAATGTAAATTTGATCATTTTACTTCTTGACTGAAGTCTTTCAAAGGCTCAAACTGTCCACCTAATGGCTCTGAATCTTCATAGCAGGACACACAAATTTATGCATATGTTCTTCCATAACCTAGCTCCGTCACTTGCTATACTACTGCATTCTATGTTGTAAAGACTGAACTGCATATCTATGCAGTCCAGAATTACTGTTGTCATTATATTTGGAATATTCTCAATTGCCTAACTGCCAGGAAAACTAAATTTGATTCAATTCTATGAATATTTACTATATTTATCTACAACTATACTGACAGATGATATGTTTTAATTTCCTAAGCAATGTCTCCTAAATGATAGACAGAGAATTTCAGAAAGCTTGTTGCTATTCTTGGCAGGATTAGAGGCCATGAATTATTTCATAAGCATAAATAAGACTTGCATATAGAAATCAAGATGTTTCTGACCAACCATTTATACACACGCAATCCTGAGCTTCTATGTACGAGAGTTTGATTCTCTGACCAATGCTTCTTCTCTAGTGGTTTATAATAGTGATGTTAAAAGATATTTCTACAAATTGGTAAGCAAAACCAAATGCAAAACAAAACAAAAACCCAGGTCAACCAGTCTTCTGTTTGAAATTTGATAGGCAATAGCATCAAGGCTCCATTCAAGGATTCATCTTACATGAAGAACATGGTTTTCATTACACACACACAACTATCTTTTATACAAATTTTCCTTGAGATCAATTTTGAATATACATCTAAAACATCACTCAGGTGACTGTTATTTTCTTAAACCCCAGAAGCCTCAGTCTCAATTTTTAAAATTATATTTATTTTTTCTTATGTTAGCTTTTTCTAAGCGTAGTCCCCATAGAATTTCCACCACCAATTCACCCGTGCACTGTCACCATAGTCCCTTGTGCTCATCCCATCCCTACCTTAATCCCAACCCCTCCCTCTTCCCTGCAGAATGTCTGTTTTATAGTTGTCTGTTTATTTTTATTTTGTTGGTTTTGTTATTTTTTCCCCTTGACACCCTATATTCCTCCTATGAGATAATCCAGTATTTTTCTTTTTCCTTCTGACTCATTTCATTGAGCATAATCCCTTCAAGCTCCATCCATGTTTCTGCGATGAATCTAGTTTTTTTTTTTGATTGCTGAATAATACTCCATTGTGTATATACACCACTATCTTCTTGATCCAGTCGTCTATTTTGGGGCATTTGGGTTGATTCCAAGTTTTACCAATTATAAATAATGCTGCGATAAACATAGGGGTGTGTGTATTTGTTTGAATTAATGTTTTTGTGTCCTTCGTGTAAATCCCTAGGAGTGGGTTTGCTGGATCATATGGTAGCTCCATTTGCAGTAGACTGAGGTACCTCATACATTTATTCATAGAAGTTGGAGCAGTTTGCATTCCCACCAGCAGTGTAGGAGAGTTCCTTTTTCACTACATCCTTGCCAACATTTATAGTTGCTAGTTTTTTTTTTTAAAGATTTATTTATTTATGCATACAAGCACTGGGGTACAGGCCAGAGGTGTGGGGGGGTGAGAGGGTTCACCACAGAGAGCGGGGAGCAGAACAGGCAGATCAACAGAAGTACACTGCTGAGGGGAGCAGCGGGCACAGCAGGCGAGGTCTGCTGCGCCATGTGGGTCCCCTCCCTGGCTGGCGGCAGGGATCGAACTCGTGCTGCAGGGGCTGCGGTTTGCTTCATAGTGCGTTGCTTAACCCACTGTGCCACCAGGGAGGCCCTATAGTTGCTAGTTTTTTAATATGTGCCATTCTTACTGGCATAAGGTGTGTTACCTTATTGTGGTTTTAATTTGTATTTCCCTGATTATGAGGGATGTTGAGCATTTTTCATGTCTCTATTGGTCATTTTTGCATTTCTTCTTTGAAAAAGTGTCTTTTTAACTCTTCTGCCCATTTTTTGACTGGGTTTTTTGTTGAGTCTCCTTAGCTCTTTATAGATTTTTGTGATTAGGCCCTCATCATTAATATTGTGTACAAAAATTTTCTCTCAATCAGTGGGTGTCTCTTTGTTTTGGTTAAAGTGTCTTTTGCTGTACAGCAGCTTTTTAATTTGACTAGTCCCAGCTGTTTATCTTTTCCTTCACTATCTCTGTTTTAGGTGCTGTGTCTTTAAGGATGTTACTGAGATGTATGTCATGTAGTGCTTTGCCTATATTTTCTGGTTTTAGGTCTTATGTCTAATTCTTTAATTTATTTTGGGTTGGTTTTTGTGTGTGGTGAGAAGCAGTAGTCTAGTTTCACTTTTTTGCATGTAGCAGTCCAGTTTTTCCAACACCATTTATTGAACATACTGACTTTGTTCCATTGCATAATCTTTGCTCCTTTGTCAAAGGTTAGTTGTTCATAAGTCTGTTTTTTTTTTTTTCTGGGCTTTCTATTCGATTCCATTGGTGTGTGTGCCTATTTTTGTTTCAGTACCGTGCAGTTTTAATCATTGTGGCTTTGCAGTATAGTTTGAAGTCTAGAAGTATGACATCTCCACTCCCCTTCTTTTCAGTCAGAAGAGTTTTGGCTATTCAGGCTTTCTGTCTTTTTTTGGCTCCATATGAATTTCATCAATATTTGTTAAATTTCTTTGTAGAATGTCATTGAAATTTTTACGTGGATAGCACTGAATCTGTAAATTGCTTTTGGTAGGATGGCCATTTTGATAATAGTAATTCTTCCAATCCATGAGCAAGGGATGTCTTTCCATTTCTTTGTGTCCCCTTCTATTTCTTTTAACAATGTTTTATAATTTTCTTTGTAGAGGTCTTTGCCTCTTTTTTAAGTTTTATTCCCAAGAATTTGATTTTTTTGGTTTCAATTGTAAAAGGGATGGTTTTCTTGATTTCTTCTTCAGATTGATTATTTGCACACAGGAAGGCTACTGATTTTTGTGCATTAATTTTTTAACTTGCTACTTTACTAAATTTGTTGATTATTTTGATTAATTTTTCTGTGGAGTTTTTGGGATTCTCTATGCATATTATCCTATCATCTGCAAATAGTGATAGTTTTACTACATCCTTCCTGATTTGGATTCCTTGTATGTCTTTCTCTTGTCTTATTGCTCTGGCTAGGACTTATAGTATCATATTCAAAAGCAGTGGTGATAGTGAACATTCTTGTCTTGTTCCAGATCTTAAGGGAAAGGCTTTTAGCTTTTCACCATATATGGCCTTTATTATGTTAAGGTATGGCCCTTCTATCCCAAGAATTTTGAGGGCCTTCATCATAAATGGATACTGAACTTTGCTAAATGCTTTCTCAGCATCTATTGATGTGATCATATGGTTTCTATTTTTCTTTTTGTTGAACCAGCCCTGTGTCCCTGGAATAAATCCTACTTTGTGATGGTCAATTATCTTATTGATGTATTCTGTTGTCAGCCTCACTTTTAAGGCTAAATTAATACTTGAACTCTGGAGGAAAATGTTATATTCAATGATAAAATTGTCTACTTACTCCCTTCAAAAACTGTATGGGAAAATGAACTGCATCCTAAGAGTATTATCTTCACCCGTAGACTTTTGCCTTCTTGGATCATGTTAATGATTTCATTTTATTATATTAAGTTTTGAGCTATTTATATCTGAAACAAAATCAGATTAATAAATTGTATAAATAAAGTTAACGGGAGAATAATGGAGTTCCTTTTAGTATTTAAAGGTTTGTATTTTCTCTATAAATTAGGCAAAAAGAGCACTTGTTAGCTATGAAAGAAAAGGAGTGTGAGGTTTGAAGAGAAGTTGAAAAAAATTCTTTAAAATAATAGGACAAGTTAACCTGGGAAATACAATAGGATACCTGAACAGTATTGAGGGTCCAACTGAGACTCATCCACATTAAATTATAATAGTGAATCTGCTCTGTTAAAAGGTATTTTCAGCAGTACTTAGCTATTAAGATGCAGGTACAGAGAAAGAGGTTCATAAAGAGCTGGGATTTCATTACATTTGCAGAAGAATAAAAAAGTGTACCTCAAATATAGCTAGTGTTTTTAAAAATAATTTATTTATTTATATCTTTTACATCATTGTGTATTTCCCCCTAAAATTCCTACCACCAGTTCACCCATGAGCTATCACCATAGTCCCTTGTGCACTTCTCTCCCTGTTTAGATCTCTTTTCTTCCCTCTCCCTCACAGAATGTCTCTTATTTATGGTGCCTGCTAGTTTTGTTTTTTTATTATTATTGTTACTGTTATTTTTTTCCTGATCCTTATTTGGTTCCTCTATATTCCTCCTATAAGTGAAACCGTTTGATATTTTTCTATTCCTTCTGGCTTATTTCACTGAGCATGATTTCTTCTAGCTTTATCCATGTTGCTGCAAATAGCATGAGTTAATCTTATTGTTTTTTTATTCTATTTTTTCCCCATGTATTCCCCATCACCATATCACCAGTGCACCATCACCTCAGTCCCCCGTACTCCCGTCTGCCCTCAACCCTCCCCTTACCCCTCCCCACCTAGTGTCCCCAATTTATCCTTGTCTTTTCATTTTTGGTTTTGTGTCTTTATTGTTATTATTATTATTGTTGTTCTTATTCCTTTCCTTGATCCTTATTGAGTTAACCTATTTTGATTGTTGAAGAGTATTCCCTTGTGTATATATACCTCATCTTCTTGATCTGGTCATCTATTTTTGGGCATTTGGGCTGTTTCCATATATTACCGGTTGTAAATAGTGCTACAACGAACACAGGGGTGCAGGTTATCTTTTTGAGTCTTTGTTTATGTGTCCTTTGGGTAAATTCCAAGGAATTGGATTGCTGGGTCAAAAAGTAGCTTCATTTTTAGTAGTTAGCGTGTTTTTTAATGATCTATCAACTCTAACCAGAGTAAAGAAAATGAAAAAGGGTAATATGCCTAACATGATTAGGATAATAGCAATTAAAGAAAATGATAGTCATTATTATTGCTAACCATGGTCTTCTTGCAGTGTTTCACTATTATAATTGGTAATCATTTTTATTTATATTGCTCTTCCACTATATTAAGCTCTTTGAGGATAAGAAAAATGTGTTATTATTCATCTGTTTCTTCTCAAAGCTAAGTCCAGTAGCTACCTACTCTAAGTGACTTATTAAGTCAAGGAATCTTTATTAAGTCAATGAATCCTGCTTTCATGTTACCCATAAGTTAAATATATCTGTATAAATAAATCTTGAAGCATCACCTACTCAATGCTGATTAAATACGTGAATAAGGACTTCAAAGTAAACTCTTCAAGGACACATAATCTAAGATTTGGCCAGGCAGATAAACTTCCTCTTTGTTTTTGGCAGATCCCCAAACAATAATGCACTTTTCTTAGTTTTCTGAAAACAATGGATTTTTAAGTAAGAGTTCTTTTTATTGTGTATTCAATTTTTTTATTAAAATATTTTAAAATTTACATATACTTGCCATTAATTGTAATCCCCATGTATTCCCCATCACCATCTCACCAGTGCACCATCACCTCAGTCCCTCGTGCTCCCGTCTGCCCTCAACCCTCCTCCTCCCCTCCCCACCAGGTGTCCCCAGTCTGTCCTTGTCTCCTCATTTTTGGTTTCTGTGTATTCAATTTTTAAAACAAAGGTTTTATTTATTTATTTATTTATTTTTGGTTACTGCTTAAGCTAATATAATGTTCATTTTATAGTATTCAAAGAGAAATTTATAGTTGGCAGCTTTAACAGGAGACAGTACATAAGCAATCACAACCTTAAGTGCAAGCAATGCTAAAAAACTTCTTTAATACTTGGGTTGTTTAAAAGTACATATATTTCCCTAAGGAAAACATTTCATCATGGGAATCCAAGTCTCCAGTTTGAAGCACAAAATTATACCTAATAAGGTACTGAAATGGCTAATTCTCTAGGTCCAACATTTTATGGGAAAATATTTGCATGAGTTCTTATCTGGAATGTCAAAACAATCCCTTGTTGCTCTCATCACCTGTATTCTAACCAGTGGAAGTCAGAACAGGACAGCAGATAGGTAAAGGGGGGTTTAGACAGTAAAGAAAAATGGAAAGAACAACAAGATACTTCTTAGTCCAGATTGACTCTATCACTCCCATTTTTTCCCAGGAAATGTCATGTCTCTATTGTCAAGAAAGTACATATAGCTTCTGGACAGTTTATGTCTTTCCAAGAGCCACTGCAGAAAAAAGAAAATCGGCTCTTTTTGCATCCCCATTCTTAGCACCTTTTATTTGTAAAGCAAGCAATTCAATGGAAACAATTTGTTTCAAAATCATTTGATATTGAATCAGTTGAGAAAGATGGTTGAAAATATGAGTAAAAGACAAAATAATCAGATGTTTAGTTCCCTGAGAAAGTAGGAGCGAATGAGATACAATCCAAGACAGTGTGTCTACCAGCAATAAGAGGAAATCTGGCAGGAAATCAAGAAGGTTTTCTTTTCCTCTAACCCTTCTACTTTAGTAACAGTTAAAAAGATATGTATCACCTATATAGGGAAAGACCAAGGTAAATACAATCTAACTACATTTGGAGTAATTCCCAAGGTAGAGACATTGCCATATAACTACTAGACATCGTCTCTCATTTGTCCCACAGGTACCTCAGAAAAAAATATTAACGTACAGGATTACCTATCACATAAAGATAAAATTAGGAAATGTTAATGATCTCATATTTAAAAATAATCTTGTATCTTCCATATTAATTAGGACCATATAGCAAATTTCTGCTGCAATTGAAGCATAATATAAGGTTTGATTGTAATTTGGCTTTAAATGTCTTCTTATATTAAAAATTCAGAATCACCTGAAACAAAGGTCACCCAAACAATGTCAAGTTATACCAATGAAATGTAAATAGACTGGTTGCTCTTCTACTGACTCAATCTCATATATCCCATACTCAATTCCTGAGTTGTTTTTGTCTTTAAGGAAACAAAATTACCATAGATATTAAGACTGTATTACCTTCATGATGTTAACTAAATCTATTTGATAGTAGCGATCCTGGTGAGCATTAGCTGCTGCTAATGTAAGAAGATAATCATTCCGTGCATGGGTTGCTTTGGAATTACACTCAGATCGCCTTGCTTTTAACTAAAACGTAATAGAAGAAAAAAATGCAGATTAACACTGTACTGCAAAACATATAAGGTTATTATTCTTAGTTGGTCATTAATGACTCTCTAACAAGAGTAAAGGTAACCTTGCAGAGAAACATTTACCTGCATATAAAAATTACACTGTTGAGCAATTAGTGATCAGAACTGTTATATATGATAAGTGTTTTTAAATATTTGTTATTCACACTTAAGTTATTTATTAAATATCTGACTCACTTTATTCAAATGAGAAAATAAAGCTTCCTAAATTAAGTACTTTATCTTCAAAAACATGAGTAAGTCTGTTGGAGTTAGAAAATAGTTTTGAAGAAATTAACACTCCTAATGTGCAGAAGTTCAGGTTGCTACCTGGGAGCCTGGCAGCCAAGGACAGTCCCTTAACTTACTCAGATATTCTACAGTAAAAAGTCACTTAAATCTGGCCCAGGATATCTGTTCAGGGGTACAGATGTAAATAAAATGCAATTTGTAGAGCTTTCAAAAACCTGTGCACATCTCTTGGCTGACAGTTAAAGACAATAGACTAATTAAGCAGGAAAGTATAGGAATCTATCTCTAAAGCACTCTTGAGAAGCAAGTGGTGTGAAAAACCCCCATGAATGGGGAGGGAGAGTTCTTCTCTGAGTTAATGACTTTCAAGTGCTTCTTGAAATAAAGTGGAAATGATTGACCTCTATCTTCAAAAGACCCAACTTTTTTTTTTTAATAAGTTTTTTCAAGTATGAAATAATTTTCATAAACTCACCTTTACACTTGCCTTCTGTAAACTGATTCTTGATTGGAAAAGACTAAGTTTAGATCTATAATAAAAACAGAAAAGTATGTTTAATAAAATGATTAAATTACAATAAAAGGACCAAATATTAGGTGGTATTTTTTTAAAGTGACCATTTATCACAACATGATTGTAAAAGAGAACTGAAAAGTGGAAAACAAAGAGCAATGATTTCTCTTTACTACAGGATGAATATTAGGGCAAAACAGGAAATATTAGGGTCAATAAAATTTTTAAAATATCATGAATGGCAAAAACAGTATGACAAATCTAATAACTAGTGTCCCCTAAAAACAAGTCATTAAACTATAGGTTATTCCTTGTATCAAACAATTTTACACACTTTAGTTTCTGCAAGAAAGTTTAGAGAAGCCCAGGATAACCAACTTATGCAGGCAGAGATTAGCAGGCTTTCAGGGTCACATGTGGTTGGCTATAATGCCTAGGCTAGTACACCTACCAGTAATGCCTTCCACAATATGATACTGAAGTCATCCTAGAAAGTCCTTAATCCCTTTATTTCTTCCACAGAGAGTTATTGTTTGGGTGCCTGCCTGTGATGCCCCTTCCACTTCTAACAGTATTCTGTAACATAATGAGAAAGTGCTTAGACTGTTCTTTATGACTTTGTTCTATTTAATCTTTTCCCATTCTGGTGTCCTTATTTCCCTTAAAAAATTCATTTTGGGTGAGGAGCCATATTCTAACAATCAGTAGTGACAATTCTATTTTTACTCAAACAATTAGAGATAACCGTAAAGAGAAAATGAACAGACAAATGCTAAGGAACAACCAACACTCCCACAACTGGGGATTTTTGAGGCTGCAATGTTTGTCTGGCCTGCAGAGTCATGGTGATTGCCATGGGAGAATTCAATGCATGTGCTGGCAGCTATGCTGTAACAGAGGAAAAGCTGCAGACCACTTGGGATTGGAAGGCTGAGCAGCGATTCTCTATAGAGCAAACGTGAAGAGGATAGCCTCTCCTCTCCTAACAAGAGAGAAACATTCAAGGGATAGACACATATTTATCTCAACTATTTACCCACTGTTAAAAGAAAGAAATTGGGTCTTAGATATCTGTTATTTTTACCTTGCCTTAATATTTCATTATTCTTGAAATAAAGTGGAAATGATTGACCTCTATCTTCAAAAGACCCAACTTTGTGTACATCTCACTATCTATCAAATCACATACCCAAACTCTGTGTACTTCAGTTTTTACTTTCCCTTCCTTATTTTCCTTCTCATTTCTACTGAGAAAACTCATGTTCACTCTTTAAGACTGCCCAAATTCCATTTCTTCTATAAGGTTTCCTTTTTCATCAGGCAAAATTAATCTGTTTTCTATGCATACACAATAGTATTTTCATACAACTGCTGTAAATAAATTAGCTACCAGGTGAGTGACTTTAAGAACTTAATTTCTTTCAGTTTACCCTGAATAAACAAATCATAAAGTTAAAAATCATAAATTTTTTTACAAATCATACAGCTACTTTTTTACACTTGTCTTTACAGACAGGTTCAGGTTTTAAACTCCTTAAGGGCACAAAGCATATCTTACTCATCATTGTACCCACAGTATCCAATATAAATTATTCAATAAAGATATAGTGAGTGAATGAATATAAAGAGCATTTTTTTACTCAGTAGTTGAATTTGTTTTTTAAATATTTTATTTATTTATGCATATAAGAACAAGGGTCTAGGTCAGAGATGTGAGGGTGAGAGGATTCATCAGAGACAGAATGTGGAGCAGGACAGGCAGATCTACTGAAACACACTGCTGAGGGGAGCAGTGGGCAAGACAAGGAGAGATCTGCTGCGCCATGTGGGTCAGCTCCTGGCTGGGATGGAACTCAAGTTGCAGAGGCTGCTGATAGCTTGACAGCACCCCTGTGCCACCAGGAAGGCCCTGTAGTTGAATTAGTTTTCCAGAAAAGTTACACACTGAACTAAAATGTCTCATTTGCTGTACCCTCTTTGAATTTGGGACTTAGGAGAATGGAGTTCCTTGAGGTTACGATCTGTGAATTAGATCCTGTCAAAGCTATAGTTCTCAGGAACATTTCCTTAACTTTCTTTATTGTTACCCTGTGACCCTTGGCTAAAGTAGGTGTTTATGTATGTTCTACAAATCAGTCAACTCTCTGTTCTACAATCTCTGAGAGTTTTAGAAAGAAATTCCTAAAAACTACGATGACAGGAACTTCCTAATAGTGATCACTTCATCTAAAAACTTCAGGCATTACTTCGAAGATGAGTTCACTGACTCTATTAAAGTACAGGCAACTTCTGCATACTCAAAAAAAAAAAAACACCAAAGCAAATTACAAAAATATTAAATATATATATTCCAGTAATGTTAAGTACCTTAAGAGAATTCACTTACTGTAACTTGTTACTAAATAAACTTTTAAGGAGCACCTGAATTTTTACAAGATGCTTAATTTCCTGCAGACAAAAAACATTACACATACCCTTACCCTTGCTAGTAGGTCTGTGTCAGCAGTCAAATCCCTTCTGATTCCATAACTATGAATTTAGACTCCTAGATTCTACATTACTAGGCTACAGAATGGAGTCTTAGCTCTCCTAACTAACCTCTTCAGAGTACCACTGTTTAACAGAGGTTGGCTTTTTCTCAAAAACTTATCTTTCTTCAAGTTGTCATGCAAAAATCTCTACTGCTTGCTTTATATTTCTTTCTAGTACCAACTGTTAGCTCCTTCTTTTCATAATTATTCTCAAAACATAGGATTTGCAATTCATATATATTGAAAGTTAAATTCATAGATGCTAAAGCATCCATATAAAAGTATGTATATCAGAATTTCATATAGTGAAAAAACTGTGCCTGGGGCAGGAAGGATTTTTTTTTTAAAAGATTTATTTATTTATGCATACAAGCACTGGGGTACAGGCCAGAGGTGTGGGGGGTGAGAGAATCCACCAGACAGAGCAGGATGCAGAACAGGCAGATTGACAGAAACACACTGCTGAGGAGAGCAGTGGGCGAGGCAGGAGAGGTCTGCTGCACCATGTGGGTCCCCTCTCTGGCCGGCAGCAGGGATCGAACTTGTGCTGCAGTGGCTGCGGTTTGCTTCATAGTGCGTTGCTTAACCCACTGCGCCACCAAGGAGGCCCGGCAGAAAGGATTTTTATACTGAGATTCATTGTTCTTTTTTACTTGATATGACCATGTTCCTTAAATGGCATGCTCACCATTAGGATATTTTAACTTCAATTAATTTAGAGTCTAGCATGAGAAAACCCTGATAATCAGGCACCACAGCACTTTAACTAGACTTCTGCTAAACTCTTATACAATGTTCATTTGTCTTCTTTCCTTTTCAAAATTCAAGTTAATGTGAAAACTAGCTGATCAAATATTTCCACTGGCTATATCGATTTAAATAAAACCAGTCAATATTAGAAAAAAGTTTGATCTAAAGGACATAACATTTGTAGGTCAAATGAAGCCAACATAAGTCTATGTAATGTATTAACAGAAAACAAAGTATTGATTAGTGCTTTGCTACTAGGTATGGGTAAGATAACATATATTTGTAGATGTGGGAACCTATACCCCTGAAGCATGCAGTGCTATAGATAAAACATTATCTGAATAAACATAATGAAAAAGGGAACAAAAGAAAACAAAGTACTGGCAAAGATAGTATTTATTTGCATAATCACTTTCAGAAATGCTAAAAGACATACTTTGCCTCGATGTCAGCTTTTTCTCGTATTGCATGAGCCATCTGTTCAGTCTCAAAGTACTTCTTTTTGCCTTTAGCTAAATCTTTCACTGTCTCTTGTAATTCAGTTTGAATCTTTGTCAACTGGTCCACACACTGTAAGATACAAAATACAATTATTATGACTTTAATTTTCAAGCTTACAGAAAATGAGTTTGTCCTAAGGACTATATGCACTATGACCTCAGGATGGAAACCCAGGATAGGAATCAGCACTTTCAGTGTCCTTCAAATTGCAAATTAAAATCCAGGAAATACTTGGTGCTCCCAAATCAAGTAACATATAATGTCAATTTGCTTTAAAAAATTCAGTTTTGAGAAGGAACCTCTGAGTGTTGCCAATGACTAATATCAAGATAAGTCATAAAAAACAATGAAACTGCTCTAACTGTAGGAGATACCATGGCAATAAAGACAAAACCCCACAAAGCAATTCTCTATCTCTTAGTAACCTTATTAAAGTCTCTGTACATGTTTAGAGAACCAATGATGCAGAGGATACTGAAGGATTTAACAGTGGGAAAGAAGGAGTGAAATCTGAGACCTGGATGACACCAATTGAAGGAGAGAAGCAAGAAACCTAGGTACCACTAACAATTATTACTCAAAACAAATCCCAAGCAGACTCTTCAGATACATATGTACATACTAGGAGAAATTATAGAAATGACAAAAATATTTTAACAATAAACTCTTAAAACACTTTGGGGCCAACATGATGCTACTTTGGAACCCGTGTGGCTATCCAAATGGTAATCATTTTCCCAGTTTGAAATGAACCATTGAGAAGTTTCATTAGCCTGAGGTCAGATAAGGACAGCCTTACTGAAAAACTTCTGAGACTGGAATAACACTATCAGTGCTTGGTGGAGACTGATAAAGGCTCAGTAAAGCAAAAGGAGAACATTGTGAACACTGTGGAGTAGCACTAGGTCGTCAGAAGAACAAGGATAAAACATGAAAAAAAGTTAGGCTTAGATATGTGATATAGAGGCTAGAAATTGTTAGGTATTAAGAAAGAGACTACAGGAAGTAAGAGATCTGAAAGGTTCCCTTTGAGCATATATATATATATATATATATATATATATATATATATATATATA
>JAGFMF010011429.1:3204624-3219947 GCA_019455555.1 Galemys pyrenaicus
GTCCTTGTCTCCTCATTTTTGGTTTCTGTGTCTTTATTGCTGTTATTGTTATTATTATCATTGTTCTTATTCCTTTCCTTGATCTTTATTTGGTTCCCTAATGTTCCTCCTAAGGGAGGAACCATCTGGTATTTTTCTTTTGCCTTCTGACTTGCTTTGCTGAGCATCATCCCCTCCAGATCCATCCATGTTCCCATGACTGCGTCTAGTTCTTCATTTCTGACTGCTGCGTAGTTGAATAAAGGGTCTAGAAACCCTTTCCCCCTCCACATGAAGACTAGACTGCTTAACCCTTTAAGTCTGTGTTTCAGTGGAAACCTAAAGACACAAAGTCAACTGTTATTGAGCAACATGGCTTATAAGCCCCTACAGATGAGTTATATCAATTTGGGAAAAAAATACAAACATGAAACATATGATGTGGAAGTTTGGCTTGAGTATGATGATTTGCTTATCTAGACATATACCCCTTGCAGTGACTTTGAAAGCTCTGTCTATAGAGCTGTAATAAAAGATTTTAATCTTTAGGACCGTGGCTACGCTTATATAAGTCAGTTTCATTTCCTTAACCTAAGCTGTCACCTGGGGGACCAAACAGAATAATTCCAGACTATGGCATACACAAGTGGGATAACTAACTCTACTAAAGTTGGATGCCATCCTGGTGGTTAAATGTGTTCCCTATTTGAAGTAAACCTCAAGTCAGATATAGCCTATGATAGTCACAAGAATCTGAATTTTTAGTTATACTTAAGAAGAATCCCTATGGGCACTGCGCAGATACAATGTGCAGCACTTTCAGATATTATCACATTTACTCCTTGAAATAACTGTGATAAAAGTATTTACATCATTAGTCCCATTTTAAGATCAAGGGACAGCCTTACAAAGGTTAAATAACTTACCCAATGTCTTACAGTGAGGCACTTCCAGACTTCAAACTATACTACAAAACCACACTAAAAACTGCATGGTATTGGAACAAAAATAGACACATTGACCAATGGAACTGAATAAAAAGCCCAGAAATAAACCCACAGACTTATGACCAACTAATCTTTGACAAAGGAGCACAGAATATGCAATGGAATAAAGACAGCTTGTTCAATAAATGATGCTGGGCAAACTGGACTGCTACATCAAAAGAATGAAACTAGAATATTGCCTTTTACCATGTACAAAAACCAACTCAAAATGGATTAAGGACTTAGACATAAGACTTAAAACCATAAAATATATTATAGGAGAAAAAGTAGGTAAAACTCTACATGATATACACCTCAGTAACATCTTTAAAGACATGGCATCCAAAGCAAAGATAGTGAAGGAAAAGATAAACAGCTGGGACTACATCAAACTTAAAAGCTTTTGTACAGCAAAAGACACACTAACCAAAATAAAGTGACACCCCACCAACTGGGAGAAAATCTTTGCACACAACACTACTGACAAGGGACTTATCACACAGACCTACAAAGACCTGACCAGAAACTAAACAAAAACAAAGTAAACAATCCAGTCAAAAAATGGACAGAAGAGCAACATCTCTTGTCATCAGAGAAATGCAAATCAAAACCACTATGAGATACCACCTCACACCAGTGGGAATGGCACATATCAAAAAAATTAGCAACAACAAATGTTGGCAAGGATGTGGAGATAAAGGAACTCTCTTACACTGCTGGTGGGAATGCAAACTGGTCCAACCACTATGGAAAGGAGTGTGGCGGTTTGTCAAACTACTAAAAATGGAACTCCATATGATCCAGCAATCCCACTCTTAGGAATATACCCAAAAGACACATAAACACTGATTCAAAAGAATACCTGCACCCCCGTTTACAGCAGCACTATTTACAATAGGTAAGACCTGGAAACATTCTAAATGTCCAAAAACAGATGAGTGGATCAAGAAGATGTGGTACATATACATGATGGATTACTATTCAGCAATCAAAAAAGATAAACTAGAGTCACTTGTAGAAACATGGATGGATCTAGAAGGGATTATGCTCAGTGAAATAAGCCAGAAGGCAAAAGAAAAATACTGGATGGTTTCACTCCTAGAAGGAATATAAAGGAACCAAATAAGGGACCAGGAAAGGATAATAGCAATTAAAAAAATACAACAAAAACAAAAAAAAAAAAAAAACAAGGGCAAATCAGAAACACTTTGTGTGTGTGGGTGGGGGAAGGAATGGGATGAGGGCAGAAAGAGCACGAGGGACTGAGATGATGGTGCACTGGTGAAATGGTGGTGGGAAATGTGGTGGGGACCACAATTTATGTCAAATATATATATAAATAAAGAAAAAGAGAAAAAAAAGTCTTACAGTGAGAAAGTAATAATATCATTTGCAATTAAACCACTGTAGTAATTACCCAAGTTTTGTGAAAACCATGTTTTTAAGGTCTCACTGAAAGGTACTTTTTCTTAAAAGGGAGTAAGCTACATAAAAATTGACATACAATGCATATACTACAAAAGTCACCTTTTACTTTTTTTTCTACTCATGCCACCATTATACCACTTACTTTGATTAGGCAGTGGGATATAACTGCATCTAAAACACTCAGTGCTTGCTAGCTAAAGCTATGGGAAGCATTTGGGAATGTTTTCAAGGGTTTTCTAAGTACTGACCAAGTCAGAAGCTAGAAATACGTCCATTAACATTCCCCTGGAATTGATTGAGGCTTCCAAGGACATTGTCTAATTATAGTGGAAAAAGGGCAGAGACCATAAGCACAAAATCACAGATTTGGTAGTTTCCTTAATGGGGAATTTCAAGGACAAAAATTTCACCTTTTAAAAGTATATAATTAAGTGGTTTTCAGTATGTTCACAAGGTTGTTCAATCATTACTACTATTAATTCAGAACATTTTCATAACCCTTAAAAAGGAACCCCATGCCCTTTAGCAGCCACTCCCCATTTCTCCCTACCTAGAGCCACTTGGCAATTACTAAACTATATTTTGTCTTTATGAATTTCCTATTCTGGATATTCTATATAAATGGAATCATAACAAATGTGGCCATATATGTCTTTCTTCTTTTACTCTGCATAACATCTATATTGTACCATGTATTAATTCTTCATTCCTTTTTGTGGCAGGATAATATTTATTTGTATAAACATTAGAACTTTTATCTTGCACAAAAATCTTTCCTTTTCCTTAATTTTTCAGTCCTTTTCATATATAAACCTCTTATTTAACAAATAATATTCATGTTTGCAGGTGTGAAGAATTGAAGAATTACTCCATGATTACAATTAGATATAAAAAACTAGTATCTGAGGCATGATCTGAAAAAATAACTGTGCTTAATAGGATACTTATTTTAAAAAGGAATCAGTTTTAAAGTATCACCATCCAAAATGTCCATCTGAAACAATGAAGTTTGTTCTCAGAAAAATAATCAGTATAGTTTAAACTGAAGGGAAGCCCAAGAAGCCAGTAGTATGTGTACACTTTTTCAAAGGGTCTGCTAATTTGAATATTCTTGAGAGGAAACTAAACACAGTAAATCAAAGGTTTCCCCTGCGAATGCAAACTCTGTGGATAGTCAGGTAACCCAGGGGAACCTATATATAAGTACATATATGGCTCACACGTACACACATAGACACTCACTTCTTAGAGTCCCACGCTTTGAAGAATAAGCCATCTCCTCAGGTCTAGGTAACCAGCCATCTTAAGGAGATCATGCAACTCATTTTCATCTATAAAAGGCTATTAATTAAATTTCTATGTGTCACAATATCAAGATAAAGTTTGTTATAGCTCATATCTTTAAAAGGATTTCTCAAAAATATCATCTGAATAGTGTGGTTGATTCTGTTCATTCTTGATTTATATCTTTACATTCATTTCTAAGATACTGCTTATCAAACAATATTAGAGATAGACTGTGTGCAAACACTGAGTAGTTTCTCTGTAAGCCTTTCTTCTTCGGAGTTCCATAAACTCACAGCCAAGTTTTTTCCATAACCCAAGTGAACCCAAGTTCAAGTCAGAGTAATTTGAGTTCTTCTTCAAAGGAAAGTACTCTGGCACATACCAAAGTACCAAAAGTATTTATTAAATAAAAGTCATGAAACAATTTGCAAAGGAAAAGATTACCTGAAATCCCGTTTCTAACTTTAAAATAAATTTCTCCTATAGTTTTCTGGGGTGGACTGAGTTACACATTTAAAAGGAAGCTTAATGATGCCTATGTTATAAATAACCTCGGTTTGATAAGCCCAGTTCTTTCCCAAAAGTTACTAGCAATGAGAACACCAAAATGAGTATGTAAGTTACTCTTTACATAAGTTGAAGAGATCATTAAAAGAAATGACAAACTTGGATATTATAATTTAGGATCTTGCTGAAGAAATAAAAAATATGATCCTGAGAGTTGATACAGATCTTAGGATAAACAGACTTTAATAGCTTGAAGATAGGAATAAAAATAAAAAGTTAGGTCATTATATCTAAAGTCTTACAAACCAGTAGGTTCTGACCTAGTGGTTGAGTTCTGGATATTATCCTAAGACAATAACTTCAATAAAAAACTTTTATTGCAGAGTTAATGGTAATGTCTCTAAACAGACATGTTATTAAGTAAAGCATTCAACTTTACTTAATAATTCACTCAACAATAAAACTAATAAATGTAAAGGTTATAGAGAATCATAAACAATTCATTAGGAAGTGGGGAGAAAGGGAGAAATGAGGTTATCCTGAAACAAATTATCCATGTATTAATTAAAACTATTCTAAAAACTAAGAAGAAAAAAGGAGTAAGTGAATTAAGTAGTCTACTAAAATAAAAAGTTCTACTAAGGTGAAAGAAGTAGTAGTTTACTAAGGTGAACAGCTTTAAATATTAAACTTCAAGTGTTTTTAAAAAATTGTATAGGATTTAGAATTAGGAAGTAGTATATTCAAGTTCCTGCTTTATCACTTACTACTTATTTAAATCTCTTTAACATTTTTTTAGCCTGTTTCATTATTTGTAAAATAATAATACTTTCATACTTAATAGGTTCTAATGAAAATCTATGACAGATAAGGTAGCAGTTTACAAATCAAACCCACAACCTATGTTATGATTATTATCAAAAAAACAGAAGATTTTATGCTATATAAAAAATAAACAAAATAGATTAAAGATTTGAATTTAAGATCTGAAATTATAAAACAGTTTATAGAAGAAAAAACAGGTGGTAACCTCCTCGACACTTGTCATAGTAATGATGTTTGGGATTTGACTCTAAAAGCAAAGGCAACACAAGCAAATATGAACAAGTGTGACTACATCAAACTAAAAGACTTCTGCTTAGCAAAGGAAATCAATAAAATAAAAATGTGATTACCATTTGAGGGAAAATATATGCAAATCATCTTTTTGATGATTTTTTAAACAGTTAATATTCAAAATATATAAAGAACTTACACAATGAACTTACACAACTTTAGAAAAACAAACCCCCAAAATTAAAATGGGCAAATTAATGAACACTTGTCCAAAGACAAACAGATACACAATAGGCACATGAAAAGATACACAATATTTTTATTATTCATCAGGGAAATGCACATCAAAACCATAGTATCTCAGACCTGTTAGAATTTGTATTATCAAAAAGGTAAGAAATTACAGCTGTTGGAGAGGATATGAAGAAAAAAGAACGAACACCTGCGTACTGTTGGTGGGAATGTAAACTGGTCCCTATGGGTACCAGTCCCTAAGCAGTATAGAGATTCTTCAAAAAATTAAAACTACCATGTTACCCAGCAATTCTACTTCTCGGAATTTATCTTAAGAAAACAAAAATATTGATTTGAAAAGATATGTGTACCCCTGTGTTCACTGCAGCATTATTTACAATAGCCAAGAAATCCACTTAGGCTGATGGAAGAATGGATAAAGACAATGTGGTATAGATATACAGTGGGACATTATTTAGCCATAAAAAAGAATGAAATTTTGCCATTTGTGACAATTTGGATGCACCTTGAAGGCATTATGCCAAATGCAGTAAGTCAGACAAAGAAAGACAAAAACTGTATGATTACACTTACATGTGGAATCTCAATTAAAAAACAAACAAACAGAGATACAGAACAGATTGATGGTTGCCAGAGGCAGGGGTAGAGGTGGTAGATGAAATAATGAATGCATTGGCTATTTGAAACTAAGTATTTCCTCCCAATCAGAAAGTTACACTAATAATAATTCTCTACTCCAACTCCTACCCTTTTTCAGCACACTCGAAAGTATATACATACACACACAGAAGATACATTTTCTTTCAATGTAGAAGCATTGTTTGGTCAGTCAGTGGTCATAAAATTTATCTGTCATGTTTGTTTTAAAAGAGGCAGTTTTGAGCAAAGGTAAGACAAAGAAATTCTCACACAAATGTTAAAACCAACTGATAATATATGAGTACTTAAGAGATTAAAATTTACAAACACACAATATACATTTAACATTGATTTCATACTACTGAAATTATCTTTGGCACCAAAGAAGACTGTTTTTGTTTGTTTGTTTGTTTGTAAAATAGTTCCCAATAAAATTAGAATCAAAACACCGGATGGCTTCTGAATGTAAATTCCTTAAATAATTACTTTAATACTTTCTATAGCACTATTCTGTCCATAAGACATATTTAGCTACTTATTAGGTATTATGATAATCTCTACTTTTGTAACTCTATTCCGAAAGGCCACAATTTAATCAACTACTTTTCATAGAAAGTTTTTAATAAAAATCACTTTTAATAGTGACTTTTTCTATGAATTTCAAATTTCTTTAAAATGAGAGAAATAGATCTATTTGAAAATTTCTACTTTTAAGCAACCTATATAATTAAACTTTAGAGCACACTGTTTTTAGTAATAATTTGCTACATGTTAAAAATGTGTCAATTTTCTTTAAATTATTATGCAAAATATTCAAGCTGAAATGAGGGTGAACTCTTTCCAAAACTTAGTGAGATTAACAACTTTGTAACTATTTTAATATACATAAAACTCTAACAATATTGTGAAACCAAAATCAATCAATTATTTGAGTTAAACAGAAAAGTGATGTAAAAAGTATTTACTAAACTTTCAGAATAACTACAGATTCAAATTACATTCACCTTTGTCAATGAAAAAAAAAATACAGCCTTTAGAGAGAACATGTTGAAATCAGCAATGCTGGTTAGCATATAGAAAAGCTGAAATTGTTAAAAGCACTTTAATATAAGCTTGCAGATTTTAAGTGTTATATTGAGATATTGAAATGTACATGAGAAAAGAACAAATATAAACAATACCCTTTTCAGCTGCTGTTCTTTTAAGCTTCGCACTGTCCTTGCAGGCTCAGAAATGAAATTTTTATAGTTTTCACACATATTGATCCGGGACTGGGCTACTTGCATTGTTCCCTCGAGAAAAGATTTCCAAACAGGATACATGCTCCTAAGTTCAACAAGGGACAGAAAAGTATTAGGCAGGGAAAAGGCAAAAAGAGGTTAAAGGCAGTCAGAGTTTTCACAGTTATGAGTGTATTTATAAGCAGAAAACAGCATATACATTGTTCCTCCATTATAGTTCAGCAATGGACTGTTTTTATTCATTAGTTATTCTTCACAGTGGAGAAAAGTGATATATAAGTATTACAGTTCTACACAAGGGTAACACTATAAAAACTCTTGAGCAATTCATACTATTCAGGATTTGCACTGTCTCAGGGTCATCATTATGAATATAAAATTTTGTTATTTCATTAAGGTAATTTCCTAATTTTACATATGAGAAAACTGAAGCTTTGAGAGAGTTAGACAACCATTCTAGATCACACAAGACTGTAGCAGAAAAAAACATTATGAATTATGTTGGGAAGGGAGGGAGAAGAGAAAAAAAAGGAAAAAAGAGGAAGGGAGGGAAGGAGGAAGAATGCAGTACTGAGATACAGGTACAGGCTCGGTATCTCCAAAGCATATTCGGTTTTTCTGCTGTAATAATGCTTAGGCAGCATCATATTGTGACTTGGAGTCATTCCAAAAAAGTCCTGTCATTTTTGCCTTGTGCTCAGCAATCTCTTGGTAAAGTCAAGGAATTATTCCTCCTTTGCTTTCTATAGCTAACTTCCTTTTCAAACTTTCTTGTCTACTTTGCTAAATGCTTCAGTCAGTTCAAGTATGCTCCTATACTAATTATACACATATTTTATAACTTATCATAACAGTGGATGGCACTTTGTTTTAAGAAATAAGATACTTGCACTAATAGATTACAATAGTCATCTTCTGAGATTTCCATTCTGCTGTCACTTGGGTTTTCTGTTACAGCAATGTGTGAGACCATACGCTACATAAAATGCTAACTGTGGGTCAATTAAGACAAGTAAAAACAAGGAAGGAAAATGTATGGGTCCCTATCTTACTAGAACAACAACAAAAACTACCCAAAAACTATTTTTCAACCAAGGAAGTGATTAGTTTATGCAATGGACTAGTTTGTATAATATATCAAATGAAATTTAGATGGAAATAATCATTTGAGGTGTATCATCAGAGGTGTATTATCTTCCCTTTTAAAAAAAGATTCAATATATTGTGCTTGCAAAAACTGTCAGCACAAAAACACTAATGGACTATAAGGGACAGCAAATTAATGTACTCTATTTTTACTGCACAATTGATAATCGATGGAACCTAGGATGTAAGCTTACCATGGTCCTCCTAAGCAGGAAAAACAATTGTTTTTTTCAGGGAATATTTTTCTCAGAGAATGCATTGAGAGAAAAATATGACTATTTCTTTATTTATTGTAACTATTGATTTCTATGTAAAATATATTTTAAAACATGAGAAAAAACATTATGAATGTGATGGGAAGACCAGGGGAAGGGAGGTTGGGGGAAGGGAAAGAAAAGAATGGAAGGGAAAGAAGGAAGAGGAAGAAAGGAAAGAAAAATAATTCCTTTATTCAAACTCTCGCCTTAGGTAGTAAGCATCTGTCTTCCCTTTAATCCATTCACCTCGTTGACTGCTGTTCACCCTTCAAATCTCTGTTTAAGTATAACTTCTTTAGGAAATATTTCCTGATCACATTAATTCAATCTACAGAATCAGTCAAGTCCTCTGTAATTTGTCTACATGGCTCTGACCAGTTCCTTCAGTCCTAAGTATTGTTACATAACTGTTTAGTTAATGTCTGCCCATCTCACTATAGAGAAAACTTCACGAAGGAAGTGAAATGCATCTTTTTCACTATTGTATTCCTAGGCCTAGCACATGGTCTACCATCTAAAAAGGTTATGGTAAGTACATGAAAAATGAATAGGCGGATGAATGTATAAACTGTGAGAACTGTACAAACAACAGAAATGCTCCTCATTATAGCATTTCAGAAAATCTTTAGCAATTAACAGAACCATAGCTAGCAAACACTTCCTCAACAAGGTACCCTGAAAGCATAAAATTGAGTTACCCAGTCAGAAGACCTGGGTTCAAGTTCTAGTTTAACCAATATCATCATATGTAGTATGTCTCATACTTTCATTTCCTCAATCAGCAAATGGAGAAGTAAAAAAAAACAAAAACCCAAATATCTGCATTGTCTACCTTAGAGGACTATTTTAACAATTAAATGCAAATGATGTGAAAACTACTGGCACACAGATTCTTTTAAATGCTGTAACTAGTAGTACCAGAACTATAATAGGATAAGTCTTATTATATGTTAGTTCCAGTGGTAGTGGTGTTTTTCATCCTGATTGAGGAAAAATGATAATGATTTTGATAATGACAATGATTCTTAATCTTTATTTTACTAGGTTTCATCTGAGGTAATTTTGAAACATAAAGAAAGGCATCTATTATTTCTAGCTATCATACCCTCTTCTAAGCTGTCAGTCCGTCCTGCACTGTGAAGAACTATTAGCGTTTCTTGTACATACTTCGATTTCCTAGCCCCATTAAGAACTTATTTGATGATGCCGACCTTCACGGACATTACAATATTTTGCAGATAAGGAAATGAGGTTCAAAATTATAAAAAGAAAAGAAAGGGATTCTTTTAAGACCCTATTACACAATAGGCACTAAGATGTGTATTTTATATTTGAACATCATTTAATCTTCATGACAACTTCATAAAATAGGTATTACTCCCATTTGGAGAGGAGAAAAGTAAAGCTCAAAGGGGTTATGACAGAACTAGAACGCCCATGGACATAACCCAAACTCCTGTCATTACCACCAATCACCTTTCTGCTCAAAACCCAATTTAATTATCCTAATCTCTGACCAACATTTCCTTTCCTTTATGGTTCTGGCTCAATTATTTAACCCTAACAGAACCCACAATCTTTTTAACCCTACCATCTTTCTACTATCTCTCAGTCCTCTCATGGTCTCACTTCCCAGCCACTTACCCAAGCTAGGTTTCCTAGTCCACCACTATAGTCACTCCCTATGTATATCTTCGTTATGTATGCCTGCTTCTCTTTCCATCATTATAAACTACACATTCCAACCAAAGTTAAATTCAAATAGAAAACTAAAACCATATACCCTGGTCTCATTTTAAGCTCATGTCAAATAACCTCTAGTAACCAGTGAGTGTTATCAGGCAATCCTCTATTATATCCCTGAAATCCTCTCATTTTCTTACTCCTCTAAATAATCATGTTTCATGTTTTCCTTGTACCTCAACTTCTTTTATGACCACACTTTCAAGCTGACAGTGACAATCTCTTCCTTGATCAGGCTGATTTCCTCATGCCAGTAATACTGATCATTCTCACGTCCAAGATTCGCTCTACTTGTCTGTTATGCCCAGGATGTTCTCCAAACTTTCCCCCTCAGCTGAACATTGTGGATAATGGAAAGCCCAAAAGAAAATCTGTTTTTATTCATTTTCCCATTGTGCTTTATTGTTTTATAGTACAATCATACGGATCTATTATTTCTAGCTATCATACCTTCTTCTAAGCTATCAACCAGTCCTGCACTGTGAAGAACTATTAGGGTTTCTTGCACACCCTTCAGTTTCCTAGCCCCTTAAGAACTTACCTGAGAATGCTAGTCTTCACTGACAATCCAGCAACTTGATTTCATATTCAGACTCCTAACTGTACGCTTTAATACTGAGTTCTTAACTTCCCAGGATTCTTTATTATTTTATGGGTATTAGCCTTAACTCCAATCAGATTGCAAGCTTTGCTATCTGATCTTTGATTTCAAACTCCTAGCACTAAGAACTAGACCTGAACACAAAAGCCAGTAATACTTTCAAATTAAGTATTATCTCAAAATTGATATCAAATTCTAAGCAAAATTACAAATGCTTTCAAGATATTTGTTGGTCACCAAGGACACAATTTATATTCCATTGCCATCTACGTTCTTTAAAATATGCACACAAAATACTGAATAGCCAAATTCCGGGTATGTGTGTATGCCGTCTTTTACTAGACTCACACAATCCCCCATTTCTAAACTTAGAATTTATTACAGAAGTTAAGACTTAATGATCATGGTAGAACAGTCATTACATCATTACTGCTACAATAACATGCTGCATCTCTAGGTCACAGAAGAAACATTGTGTGTTCCTTTGTTATCTACATTATTTAAATTCCATATGTGGCTATTAATTAAACACAGTACTATCTTGATTTAGGACATATAAAATGATCTATTTTACACATATTACACATGTGAAACTAACATTTTCTGGTAACTTTGAAATTATATCAAAACAATAGAGGAAAGATTTTTTTTAAAAAAAATGCAGCCCACATTATCTTGTGACATGGTTCTGAGTGAAAACTTTTAAGAACTATTTATAAATTACCTGTAATCATTTCGGTCATCAACTTTTATTCCAGGCCAATCTCTCTTCAGATACTGACTAGCCAATTTCTGGATACCCTGTTTAAAAACAAAACAAGAAATACATGTATATGTATGTACATAGTTTATGAATTAAGTATTGTACCACCAAGTAAGGCCTTTCCCTTAAAATATATTACTTAACAAATGCATCTTTCCAAATGTAGATATAATTCAAAAATAAAAATAAATGGCAGAACACTATGACATTATTATCATAGTCTCCTGTTTTCTCCATTTTTAGGGAAAGGGTGAGTATAAGGATGAGAAAATTGAAACTTAATTGCTTCTCATTTCACCAAATTATTTGACTAATCAAAACAATAAACTACCTTTGGTATTTAACAAGAAACACAACTATCAACCTCCACAAAGCTCTGATTACACTTCTTGACATCTTAATTTCCCATCATTCCTCTGCTGTGGCATGAAATGCATTTCTCATTCCATTAGCCAAATTCTCATACACCAAGAAAGGCAACAACACATCCGATTTGGAGCAGACATGAACACACTACTTTATAAAATTAATGAACAAACCTTAGATGAAATCCTATTTTATACAAGTGATTTTCAAGACAGATTTTTAAGGGTCTTTCTTTTAAAACAATAACCACAGCCTAAATCACTTAAAGTGAAAAAGATAGTTTATAAAGAACCATGCCTACTTGTTATCCATACCACATGAATCTAGAAAAATCATTATTTAGATGTATTATTTAATAGGTAATATTGGTGTTGGGATTTGAACAGAGAAGACTATTTTATTGGGAAATGATGTTAAACTAGTCACTCTGACCACAGAATGTAACTTTTAGATGAGCACATGAGTTCTCCTAACATTACAACAGGACCCAATGTAATAGATCAAAATGATCATGAACCTTGGGATACTCACCTAAATATGTACTACCTTAAAAGATTAAATAGCTGAGCTGAAGAACAATCACATTAATTAATAGACTGCCTACTTTAAGCATATTTGCCTGAGTAAGATCAAAGCTGCACATTATACATGGTAGCCATGAAGATCTACTGTCAAATAAATTTGGATTAGTTAAATTCACTATTGTAAACTTGTTTACCTTTATTTAAGTGAGCCACAAGGGTAGCAGAAACTGCAGAATTTCTTTGAATCTCAAGTTCTTAACTGAACTTGGCAACAGTATGGTCCCTTATCTCTAGGCATTGTGTATTCTGCAAACTCACATACAAGTGCATATCCGCAAGACTTCCCACTTACATATCTTGTACTTTGAGGGACCCAATCACTAAGTCTCTCCCTGCACAATATTTCTTCACATCTGGCCCTATTACATAATGTTCCTACTTGTATGAAAATTGAGGAATCTTGCCTGCTGAATTCTCCCCTCCCTTAGACTGATATTAATATCTCCTAACACAAAATATTTAAACATAGAGAGACATGAGAATGTGGATACATTTATTGCTTAGGTATTTAATTTCATTTCATTAAAATAAGATGACTTATCCATCTTTCTGCATATCTAGCTGGAATTCTTTTATAAAAAGCAATCCCTCCTAGGAATATGAAAGAGCAATAACAACAAAGAAAAATAAACTCAAGGAATTGAGAAATTAAAACCAAAAGCAAACAAAAAAACTCAACAAGACCAAAAATCCAAGATAAACCAAGGGACCATGGGGTGGGGGTGGGGAGGAAGGAGGGGAGGGCAAAGACGGGGATGAGGGCAGAAAGAGCACAAGGGACTGAGGTGATGGTGCATGGGTGGAATGGTGGTTGGTACTCCCTGGGGAATACAAACGATATCAAATATAATTAATTAATTAAATTTTTAAAAAAAGCAATCCCTCCTAAACTATTTGGTTATTTTGAGGAACAATTCTTAGAGGAAAGACAAGATACAAAACTTGACTGCTAAAAATGAGGAGACAAGGACAGACTGGGGACACTTGGTGGTGAGGGGAGGAGGAGGGTTGAGGGAAGATGGGAGCATGAGGGACTGAGGTGATGGTGCACTGGTGAGATGGTGATGGGGAACACATGTGGATTACAATTGATGGCAAGTATATGTAAATTTTAAAATATTTTATATTAATAAAAAAAATAAAAAAAACAAAAAAACTTGACTGCTCAGTTTTGGTGCAAAGATGAACAAAGAGTATTTTAAGTAACACTATGAACTCATACATTTTGAATAACAGATGTGTTCCAATTTATTGCAGTCAGTATTCTTTTGATGCTGCAATTGCTACATCTGAGGATAGTGGGGGGTTCCTCCAAGTTGGCTCTCATGTCATGACCCTGATAGACTTTGACAGTTTCTTTGTTTTCTTTTACAGTTCCTATTCTAAATATGCAGTATACTAGTTTTCTAAGGAATTCTGATTCCTTTCTGAGAGAAACCATATTTTTTGAGACTACAATCTAAGTATTTTCCTATCCCTTACTTTGTATCTTTCTCTAAGAGGACTTTTCTATTCACTGTACTAATGTAGCTTATCCTCCACCCAGTTACTCTCTCACACCATCCTACTCATTCATAACCCTATTACATGGTCATTATATGGCTCAAGTATTTGTCTATTTACTGAAGATAAACTCTGTTAGGTAAGGATCTTGACTGTATTTTATTTTTTTAATAACTCCAGTCTATAGCAAAGAGTCAAGCATTTGGTTGATGCCAACAATATTCACTGATTTATGAAAAACACTACCTAGTTATCTTAGTTCTAATGTATTTTACCTAATTTCCTTTTGTGATTTTACCAGCGTTAGAAATGTCTGGATCAAAATTTCTGTGGTTCTTTATTTGCATATGCTCAGAGAAAAAAATGTGTACTAGATTTATAAGCTTATGATCAGGTGGTTTTAATACAAGAAAAAAGTTCCTCAGTAAAATTAGTCAAATTTGACCATCTTCACTATTGGAGAAAATGCATCTGTGAATATGCTAAAGTAATGAAAAAAATAACAAGTTAATTTCATACTTAGAAGGCACAACACATTAATTTCTCCAAAGCTTCAGCTACATCAAGACCCCTGAATTCAAAGAACTTATTTATACACAGAGGAATAATAAGTATGCAACATAAAAGGGGAGGCAACATGTGGGTTGCTGCCAAACAAATGGTAATATATGGTAAGTACCCAAATGAGGAAAAGGCCATCTGATTTTTCTAAAAACAAATTACATACACATGATATAAGAGTGACTTTTTCAATTTGATTGCATCCTACAGTAGTTACCTATCATTTCCTATAGAACACAGAATCTGTCATGAGCCTCATGTAAGTAGAACTAAGATGGCAGAGTAAGAACATTCTACATGTATAGATAACAAATGAGCTTTACAGGGCCTCCCCTGGTGGCGCAGTGGGTTAAGCAGCGCACTATGAAGCAAACCGCAGCCACCTGCAGCATGAGTTCGATCCCTGCTGCCGGCCAGGGAG
>JAGFMF010011429.1:3223636-3272197 GCA_019455555.1 Galemys pyrenaicus
ACATATACATGATGGAATACTACTCAGCAATCAAAAAAGAAAAACTAGACGCATTCATAGGAACATGGATGGAACTGGAAGGGATTATGCTCAGTGAAGCAAGTCAGAAGGCAAAAGAAAAGTACCAGATGGTTCCTCCCCTAGGAGCAATATAAGGGAACCAAATAAGGATCAAGGAAAGGAATAAGAACAACAATAATAATAATAACAATAAAGACACAAAAACCAAAAATGAAAAGACAAGGATAAATTGGGGACCCTTGGTGGGGGAGGGTTGAGGGCAGACGGGAGCACGGGGGACTGAGGTGATGGTGCACTGGTGATATGGTGATAGGGAATACATGGGGATTGCAATTGATGTCAAATATATATAAATTTTAAAAAGGTAAAAAAAAAATAGTCAACAAATTCCAAGTAGGATGAACTCAAACAGATCAACACTGAGACACATTTTAATTAAACTGTCAAAAGCTTGAGAGAATTTTGAAAGAAGCAAGAGAGAAGCAAATCACCACATAACATGGGATCTCTAAGCTTATCAGAAAATTTCCCAACAGAAACTTGGAAGGCCAGAAGATAGTCGGCTATTATAGTCAGAAAGCTAGAATAAACAAAACTTCCAACCAGGAATCTGTATCTGCCAGACTGTGCTTCAAAAGTGAGGGAGAAATTAAGACGTTCCTAGATAAATAGCAGCTAAGGAGTCCATGACCACTAGACCTGCCCTGCAGGAAATACTCAAGAGAGTCTTTCAGGGTGAAATGAAAGGACCTAGATAGTAACTCTAAGATGGATGAAGAAAACTTCGAAAGAAGTAAGTACCTCAATAAGGGTAAATACTAGGGCAATTATAAAAGCGAGTATTATTTTAATAATGGTTTGCATGTACATTTTGTTTTCTATGTGATTTTAGAGGTTAATACATTTTTTAAAATATTAGTCTAAAAGCTAGTTAGTACTTAACTCTGAACTCCACAGTTTTTTGGACATAATTTAAAAGACTAGTGCATTAAAACCTCTTTTCAGTTTATGGTTTTTGACACTTAATGTACAAAGATATAACATTGTGACATTAATAAATGAAAAGTAAGGATGGAGCTGTAAGGGAGTTTTTGTATGTTTCTGAAGTCAAAATATTATAAATTTGGGTTCAATTGTTGTAACTTTAGCATATTAAATATAACCACAAAGCTCACAGATATAGAATATATACAAAAGGAAGAAATGAGCATGTTTCACTAAAAAGCTCAATCACAAATAGACAGTAATGCAAAATGATTTAAGTAGGTACCTACTTATCAGTAATTACTCTTATTGTACAATGTTTAAACTCACCAATCAAAATACACATATTGGCAGAACAGATTTAAAAATATGATGTGGTCTTCCAGCTCAAGGCACCTGTGCAGCTGTAGGCTTCAGTGTAGATGTGGCAGATTCCAAGAACCACACTATGCAAAGACAATCCCGAAAACAGCACAGAAATTTAAACACCAAGTCCCAATCACAAAGATATTAATGTTTTGAAAGGGTGGACCCCAGGTTCCTAAGGAACATGTCCTTTGCCAAGAAGCACAAGAAAGGGCTGAAGAAGATGTAGGCCAACAATGCTAAGACCATGAGTGCAGGTGGTGAGGCTGTCAGAGCCCTTACAAAGCTCAAGTCAGAGCTAACATCCCAAAGGGCAGCAGCTGCAAGCTCAGTCAAATTGCCTGCATTGCTCACCCCAAGCTTGGGAAACAAACAACAGGCACCATCACCAAGCGTCTCTGGTCCTTCAGGACAAGGATGTGGTTACAGCACAGGTTCTGAATGGTGTACAGACCTCACACAGAAGGCCCTCCAATACAGAAGGCCCTATCTGTCTGCGTGAGGACAGAAGAACTGATGAGACCCCAGGTTGCTGTCTGCTGAGCACTGGTGTCTTTCTGTACTATTTGTAACAAACCTGAAGCAGTCAAGAAAAAAAAAAAGATCCAAATATGCTATCAACAGACTTTTCAGATCTAATGAACTGCAGTACAGATGAGAAAGTTTGAGCTGTGGTAGAAGTACTAGAGACAGACCCAGACTGATTACAAAGATATCACAAAACATGAAAAAATGACATGATCTGTGTAATAATCTACCTATGGAAAAGATAAGGAAGGAGACAACAAAAATGACTCTTGGATTTTGACCTTATGCAACTGGATGAAGGACAGTTTCTCTCCCAGGGCTGAATACACTGGTTGACTATTTAATCACAAAAAGATCTGCTGGATTTTAGTAATAATACTATATGGCAGAAATATAAATAAAGAGGAGAAGTCACTGTCTTTCCTAAAGTGAGAAATGCCAGGAAAACCTATGGAGGATTAAATACATTGGAACTGGATATAAAAGAGCAAACAGAAAATTGATCCACTGAAGAAGAAAGAAGGGCATTCCAGGACCTAGAATCTAGGTTAAAAAAAGAAGTGATGTAAAAAAATAGTAGGGGAAATGGGTTAGTGGAATAAATGTTTAGTTGTTCTTTTAAGCTTACTGTTACACTTACATACATAATTCTTTTACTGCCCAAGCGATAGCTACTCAAAATGTTTTCCATGAAGTTAGTTTTTCTTTACCAAAGAGCCTCTAATGTTTTTCTTTTATTCATTTGACATCATTTCTATCAAGGTGCTTAGAACAGAAGCATAAAATTTCCTTGGTGTAACCTTAAAAAAAGAAGTTAATTAATTAATTAAAAAAAGACAAAAAAACCCCCACATCAGACAGAATGCCTTTTGGGTAAGACTCTATCCAACTCTGTATTCCTGACTTCTCTGAGCTGTATGAACAAATGCTTCACAAGCAAGGTATGTCATGTTGACAATGGGGCTAGATGAGAACAGTATAATTCCTAGACAGCCCTCCAAGAATTAAATGCCTGCACAGGAAAAAAGATAAAATCTGCAAGCTGGGGCTTTCCTAGTGGTGCACAGTTATAGTCTCAGTGCTGTCAAGTTATTGCCAGCCACTGCACTGCAAGTTCATTCCACAAAGCCCTCTGCAATAGTCTGAGTATGGTCTCTGGCAAGGGAGCTGACAAACATGGTTCAGCAGACCTCTCCTGTCTTGCCCGCAGCTCCCCTAAACAGTGTATTTCAGTTGATCCACATGTCCTCCTCCCCACTCTGTCTCTGGTGAGTCCTTTCACTCACCATACCTCTGACCTATACCCCAGTTCTTGTATGCATAAATAAATAAAATAAATCTTTTTTAAAAAAAAATTTCCTTGGGGTTATGGTTCTAATAACTGGAATGTATCATCTTAATTTATTATGCTTACATAAAACTCAGTGTTGTCTTTAAGATACATGAGAGACATAAAAATCATCTACCTAA
Organism: Galemys pyrenaicus; assembly: GCA_019455555.1. Lineage (NCBI taxonomy): Eukaryota > Metazoa > Chordata > Mammalia > Eulipotyphla > Talpidae > Galemys > Galemys pyrenaicus. The sequence continues at coordinate 3,227,006 of JAGFMF010011429.1, forward strand.
AATATTCTTAGTTGTCCACCAATGAATACTGCTATGAGAGAAAGCATCTATATCTATCCTATAAGACTTAAAAAGAGAGAATGTGTTATATGCCCAGTCTACATAATGCTAAGAATAGTATATAACTTAGAAGTTTGTTTAGTAAAAACTATCTTCCTCCTTAGGAGGCACAAGGCCAAAACCAACCATTTCCCCCATCTAGAAAATCTTGTTTTCTCCTGCAGAGTTCCTCCATTTATTCCCAGAGCAATTTATATGCAAGAATTAAGAGAAAACCCTAGAGACTAAAAGGCACATACTTAAGTCTATCTCTACTATTTCACTATTTTTAAATGTTTTCCATCTTTTAATAGACTATTTTTAAAATTTTTTTGTAAATATTTATTGTGGTAACATTGGTACACAACACTAAATGCATTTTAGGGGTATAGCTTCACATCTCTAAAAATATGGCTATCACAACATGCCCACCTAAAAAACCCCAACCATCTTCCAACATGGTTCTTTGGTCACCCTCCTGATTTTGTTCCCATGCCCCACCTTGTCCAGGTAGCCTCAGTTCTCTTCATTAAGCTTAAAAGAATTTGTTTTTGTCTATGCCTTTGCTCTGTTTCTTTATTTTTCAAGTAAGAGTGCAATCATCTGCTATTTGTCATCCTCATTCTGATTTATTTCATCTAGCATTATCCCCTCCAGGTCTACCATGTTGTTAAAAATGGCAAGATTTCATCTTTTTCTTCTTAATAGCTGAATAGTATTCTTTAATAGACTGTTTAATCACGAAATGATGGTTACACTTTCATGAATATTCTGTCCTTCCTGACATGTGTAAACTTTTTTTCCAAACAGAATTCAGAGGTAGACAACTAAGTTACGGTTTAAGAAAAGCAACATTCTCTACTATGTGCTCTAGTCATCTTCCAATAAAGATGAGTTTGTGGGGGGAAAAGTGAATTTAGGGAAGTTTGCTTTATAATAAATAAAACATTAAGTAACATTAATTAGAAAATACAAATTAGGCTTAGATTTTTAGAACAAAATGTAAATAACTGGCTTATTTACAGCATTAAAGAGTCATTGAGCATCATTAAAATTGTAAATTTTTTCAAACCTTGAAGCTGTATTTCAAGACCTAGATTAATTAATATATATTTGGAAACCATTATGATATAAAGGGTTTTATTGGGAGGAGGTAGGAAATAAGCTAGCTGCTATTGTTTTTAAACAAGAAGAAATGTGCTATATTAGTCAGCATGACTGAACTGTTCACTTGATCACTAAGACAGCTGTAAAAGCAGTTCCTTCTTCAGAGAAGAAACTGGAACATATCCAATCAGCAAGCAAATAATAATTTTCATGTGCTTGAAATAGAAGAGGAATATCCAAAAGTAATCTGAAATATCCAAAATGTGACTGAACATTCAAATAGATGAGAGCCCTTCTTTCTCCACTTCCCTTATTAGATGGAAAGCATGTTACTAATTGTTACAACTAATATTTGAGGACTTACTATATGTGAGATACTTCACATTCATAGTGACCACAACTGATGTCAAATATATATAAATAAAGAAAAAGAGAAAAAAAGAAAACAATTCTAAAAAAACAAAACACAACACTTTCTGACCACTTCATTCACTACAATATAATCACAGACTATTTCAAGCAAGCCACAATATAGTTTGGTTAGGGGTAGTCTATAAGTTTTTTAAAGAACAGGGCTACAAAACGTGTTCACAGTTCATAGTCTTTAATCAGTAAGTACCTGCTGACCTGAACCAATTTGGTTATCAATTACATATTTTAAAATTAATAGGCTCCATTTTTACAGTAGTTTTAGGTATAGAGAGAAACTGAGCATACAGTACAGTGTTTCCATACACTCCTCTGCCCCCTTAGATCCTCTAATCATTAACATCTTGCATTAATGTGATATTTTTGTTACAAATGATAAAGCAATACTGACACATTATTATTAACTAAACTATAGTTTACATCAGTATACACTCTTGTCTTGCATAGTTTTACATGGGTTTTGACAAAAGCACATCATGCATCCATCATGCTTTATCATAATGGTTTTACTCTCCTAAAACTTTCTTATGCTTTCTTGTTCCTCCTCCCTATACTCTGGCCAACACTCACATTGTTTAGTTTCTATATTTTTACCTTTTCCAGAGTGTCATTATAAGTGTCATAAGAGACTGACTTCTTACTCCTAACAATAAGCACTTAAGTTTCAGTAACTTGATAGTCCAGTTCCCTTTATCACTGAAAAGTACTCCATTGTCTGGATGTACCTGAGTTTGTTTATTAATTCACCTATCACTGATTGTTTCCAAGTTTTAGCAATTATGAGTCAAGCGACTATAAACATCTGTGCACAAGGTTTTGTGTAAACTTAAGTCTGAATACCTTTAGGCAAATACAAAGATGTGCAATTGTTTGATTGCATGATATGACTGTGTTTCACTCCAAAACTGATCTACCATTTTTCACTCCCATTAGCAATGACTACTTGTTGTTCCACATCCTAGTCAGCATTTTGGTGCTGTCAGTGCTTTGGAGTTTAGCCATTCAAACAGGTGTGTGATGGTATCTCACTGATAATTCCCTAATAACACAGGATGCTGAGCATTTCTCTGCGTATTTGTCATCTGTGTATCTTCTTTGCTGAGGTGCTTGTTCAGGTCTTTGGACTACTTGTAAGTAATATTTTTGTAATATCATTGTTACAGAGAGCAAGACTAGTATCACTTTATTCTATTTTGTATTAATTTACTGTAAGAGCTAATGCAGAGTAGGTAGCTAACACATAGCAAGTACAACAACCTGTTCTGCAAGAGAAGCACACTCATCACTTAGATTCTAGGGAAATAGCAGTAAATGTTATAGATTTCGTCACTACCCTCATGGTGCTCATGTTATCCCAGGATTAAATTAAATGAATTAAAATTCATCAAGTGGAATTGGTTAATTAAATTATGGTCATCAACATTCTGCAATATTATACAATTAGTAAAGAAAATGTTCTGTATGAATGATCTCAAATATACTTAATGACAATGCAAGCAACAGAAAAATTACTGCTATATTTTTGTTGAGAAAACAATATATGTAAGCACATATGTATGGTCCAGATACAGATGAGACTCGAAATGGGAGTCAGAACTTTTAGCTACTATTCTCTGTATCAGTGAATTGCTAAATATTTTAAACAAATTTACTTTGAAGTTCATTACTTTTATAACTGAAAACAAAAACAAAAACAAAAAACCAAAACCCAAGAGGTAACTCAGAAACTTATCACCATTTGGTGTAACATTACAACAGAAAATTGGCAACATAAAACACAAAAATCTACTTAGTGAGAGTCAGGGAAGGTTTCCCAAAAGAAATGAAAATTGAAATCTACAAAACAGCTTATAAAAAAAGGAATGGTGTGAACATGTCACCTTCAGGGAAATAAAAGAACTTTGATATGGCTAGTATAGACATTGTTAAAGGGAGAATGGTTTAGAGTTGAGAAAAAATAAATGCCAACTCACACAATGAGTCATAAATTTGGACTACATAGAAACAATAGGAAGTCACCATTAAAAAAATTTTTTTTAAGATTTATTATTTACGCATACAAGACCTGGGGTATCGGCTAGAAGTGTGTGGGATGGGAGGAGCGGGTGATAAGACTCACCAGAGACAGTGGGGAGCAGAACAAGAGAATCAACCAAAACACAGTGCTGAGGGGAACAGCAGGAGAGACAGGAGAGGTCTGCTGTGTCATGTGGGTCACCTCCCTGGCTGGGGATCGAACTCATGTTACAGTGGTTGCCAACAGCCTCATAGAGCTGCGACCCAACTCCCTGTGCCACCTGGGAGGCCCCCACATTTTTTAAATTGCCCTATCCCTATTGATGTAATAATGGTATACAACACTGCATATGTAATTTGGGGGTTACAATTACCACCCTCACCACCAAAACATCCATAATCCTTCACCATGATCCATTGAGCTGCCTCCCCCCATTACTCCCCTCACCCACCTTCCCCTTTGGTAGTTTCAATTCTACAGTTAGAATTTTAGACTTTATTGATTTTCTCTTCTTTTGTTTAGTTTCTCTGTATTACACATATAAGTGCAATCATTCATTATTTATCTTTCTCTTGTTTTATTTTGCTTAGCATAACCACCTCCAGTTCCATCCATGTTGTCACAAATGGCAAGACTTCACTTTTTTTTAATAGCTGGGTAGTATTCCATTGTGTATATATGTACTACATTTTTTTTTAAAGATTTATTTATTCATGCATACAAGCACTGGGGTACAGGCCAGAGGTGTGGGGGGTGAGAGGATTCACCACAGAGAGCGGGGAGCAGAACAGGCAGATCAACAGAAGTACACTGCTGAGGGGAGCAGCGGGCACAGCAGGAGAGGTCTGCTGCGCCATGCGGGTCCCCTCCCTGGCCAGCGGCAGGGATCGAACTCGTGCTGCAGTGACTGCGATTTGCTTCATAGTGTGTTGCTTAACCCACTGTGCCACCAGGGAGGCCCCATATGTACTACATTTTCTTAATTTGCTTCTCTGTCATCAGACCTTAGGTTGTAGGTTGTTTCCATAACTTAGCTATTCTAAGTGGTGCTGAAATGAACATGATGGTACATATATTTGTTCAAATTAGTGGTTTTTTTGCACCCTTAGAGTAGATACCTAGGAGAGGATTCTAGTTCAAAAGGTAGATCTATTTTTAATGTTTTGAAAAACGTCCACAGTGTTTTCTTTAAGGGCTAGAACAGTTTACATTCTCACCAACAGTGTGCAAAGTGTTCCTTTTCCTCCATACTATTTCCAACATTTGTTGTTACTGCTATTTTTGACATGAACTATTCCCAAAGGAATGAAGTGGTATCTCATTGTGGTTTTGATTTACATTTCCCTGAAGATAAGTGATATTGAATATTTTCTCATTTGTCTGTTGGTCATCTATATATCTTCTTTGGAGAAGTGTCTATTTAATGTCTCTGCCCATTTTTTAATTGGGTTGTTTTCCTGTTGTTGAGTTGAATGAGTTCACTGTAGATCTTGGACACTAGCCAAGTGCTGGAGGGATGATCTGCAAATATTTTCTGCCACTCAGTAGGGTGTCCTTTGTTTTTATGATAGTTTCTGTCACTGTGCAGAAACCTTACTTTGATGTAGCTTCATTTGTCTACTTTTGCTTTTGTTTCCTTTGCTGTTAGAGTCAAGTCCCCAAAGACATCACTGAAGCCAATGCTGTGGAGCGTTTTGCCTAGTTTATCTACTATTCTATGGTTTCAGTCCTTCCATACAAGTGTTTAATTCACTTTGAGTTAATTTTTTTGTGTATGATGTGAGATCATTGTCTGGTTTCATTCTTTTGTATGTGGTTGTCCAGTTTTCAACATCGTTTGCCACACAATTTCTTGGCTTCTTTATCATAAATTAGCTGTCCATACTATGCGAATTTATTATAACTATATAATGATGCATGAGAGTTAATCCAATAAATGAGAGTTGTAATGATAGCATATATGAAAATTTTAACTTTTTTGCATATGCCTTTCTTGCTTTGTCAATCAGATTTTAAGTTATGAATATAGGAGATATAATTTCCCAGTAAATTTATAAAAGTTAACAAATTTGTATGCATAAAGCATCCCTTCAAACACAACTGATTTAAAAAAAAAAAAAAGCAATTCTCTAGGATATCTAGAGTACATTCTTCTGTATCTAATCCCTAACCAAATGCCAAATTTTACTTTGCATAGTGAGAAACTTCATTTATATGATTTCTAGAAGAAATAGCCAAGGCAAAAAGAGAGATTACTATAACAAAAGATTCATCAAGTTGAGTTTTCTCACAATCTTCTGATGTAAAAATATTTCCCTAATATTAAGTATAACATCATCTCACTCAGAAATGCTTATGACTAATTCTATTATTTTTTTTTTTTTTACTGAAGTAACACTGGTTTGCAACACTGTATGAGTGAAGGATGTAGGTTATGCCATCCACATCCACCACTAGTGAGCCTTCTCTAATCACCCTCCCACTCTCATAAGCTAAGTCCTACGATCAATTTTCTAGTTTGTTTAGGCTTATTTTTGCCTTCTAGTTTGTTTGTTCATATTCCACATGAGTAAAACCATTCATATTTGTCTTTCTTCTTCTGACTTGTATCACTTACCATAATCCCTTCTCATTCCATCCATATTGTCAAAAATAGCAAGATTTTCTCTTTTTTATAGCTGAATGCCGTTTATTCTGTTGTGTGTGTAAATATATTTTTATATATTGCATCTTCTTAATCCACTTATTTGTCATTGTTTACTTAGGTTATCTTCATTCTTTATTATTAGTGTTAAAATGAAAAGGAGTGTATATATATCCCTTTGAATGATGTTTTGGGTAGTCAACTAGGAACAGAATTCTTGGATGTTATGGTAGATATACTGGGTTGTCAGAAAAGTCATGATGCATTTTTGCTTGAAAAACAAAAAAAATTGCATCATGACTTTTTTGACAATCCAATATTTATAATATTTTGAGAAACCTTCATACTGTTTTCCATAAGGCTGGACCAGTTTACATTTTCATCAACTATCTACAGGGGTTCTGTTTCTTTCGCACTCCTTCCAACATGTGCTGTTACTCCTTGTTTAAACATAGGCCAGCCCACAGGAGTGAGGTGGTATCGCACTTTTTTTTTTTCCCTCATTAGATTTATTTAATTGTATTTGACAACATTTGTAGTTCCCAGGGAGTTCCCACCACCATTTCACCAGTGCACCAACTCTCATCGTGTTTTGATTTGCATTTACCTGATGATATGTGATGATTAGTATTTTTTCATGTGTCTGTTTACCATCTGTATGTCTTTGGAGAAGTGCCCACTTAACCTCTCTGCCCATTTTTAAATTAGGTTAGTTGTTTTCTCATTGTTAAGTTCTATGAACTCAGTAAATCTTGGAAATTAGTACCTTGTTAGATGTATGATGTAGAAAAATGTTCTCCCATCCAGTAATGGTGCCTTTTTCTTTAAAGATAATTATTTTCACTGTGTAGAAGTTTTCTCATTTGATATAGTTCCATTTGTTTATTTTTGCTTTTGTTTTTCTTGCCACTGGAGTCAAGTTTCCAAAGATAAATCTGAAGCTCGTGAATCACTGTTTTGCTCACATCTTCTTCTATGTATTCTATGGTGCCAGGTCTAACATCCAAGTATTTAATCCATTTAGAGTTCATTTTTGTGTATAGTGTTAGAGAGTAGTCTAGTTTCATTCTTTTACATGTGGCTATACAGTTTTCCCAGCACTATTTGTTGAAGACAATTTCTTTTTCCAGCATATACTCTTGGCTTCTCTGTGATGACTGATTCTAAAAGGGATGTTAGAATTTATCTAGGTGAACCCTCTCAAATTAAAAAGGCTTGATACTTATTTAAGATCCCTTTCTGTGTAACAAAGTCAATAGTGGATGCTCTTTTTCCAGTATATATTTTTTGGTTTGGTTTCTCTAATGACCACTGGTCTAAATTTAGAACCTTCTATCAAGTGGTATCAACTTAGCATAGTGCAAGCACATCATCTATATATCCCCAAGTGGTCACATAATTCTATAACTACTATTTTATTTTTATTGACAAATTTCAAGTGGTAATACCCTTCTACTTCAAATCTTGTCTCTTTTGAAAGTCTAGTTCAAGAGTAGTTTACAAGGAAGAATCAATTCGTTTAGCTTGAACTTGATCTCCTCCAGATTCCTATGATCAGGTCTGACCTCTCTAATAAAACCTACCAGAGCAAGGGTTATGCTTTGTGCCAGGTCTTGTGCTGTAGTCATGGGATCAAAATTCATCATTCAGTAAATATTAATGTAGAAAAGATTTATATCGAACACTGGAAAGAATAGAGATGATTTTCAAGTGGTTTCAGTTCCCAAAAAACTCAATTGGTATAGTTCTTCAAATGGAAAATATACATAAAAGGAAGGCAGAAATCTGAGAAGTATGTTAAAGGAAAAGTTTTGTTTGTTAATTTTTAAATAGAAGAAATACTTATAGGATGAGGAGTAGTCAATGGCAAAAAGAGGGACTGAAAATCAGGGAAAATAAATAAGAATACAGTTAACATGACTAGAAAAGTAAGAGTCAAGATCACACATATAGAAAGACTGGCTAAAAAGTCAAACATTTTTTCAAATAAGGAGGGGGGAGATAATGAATTATCATCATAAATTTAAAAGGAGTACAAGGGTAAAAAATTTAAACAATTTAATTAGAATATAGCCTTCCAAAATGTACTTATACAATCTGAAATATGGATCTTCAAATGTTTTAAATTGTACAATCCAGGGGGAGGGGCAAAAAAAAAAGAAAAAAAATAAATTGTACAATCCATAAATAAGAACATCTCTGAGGACATGTCTCTAAAATATGTATATGTATTTACAAGACAAAAGCAAAAATACATTTTTAAAGGGAAGGTAAATCTGCAGTAATAAATTTTTCAATATCTTTCCAATTTGATAGTTTCATGTATTATGTATTAATGACTACTATCTTACAACAGGTACAAGTCTAGAGTAACATTCATCATTATAAAGATGGTTATAAATCCATTACTAAATGGTCGAGGTAATTACAAGTTATTTTAGACTAACCTTTTCAGGTCTGTTTGGCTTACTGTAGCTTTTACATTATTATTAAACTTATAAACAAACTTATGAAGAGCTTTAAGTGAAATATCACCTTTGTTCTTTTATTGGTATTGGCTTGTGCTTGCATTATTAGAATCATCTTCAATGGGTTTTCATACTACCTCCAGTGATATTTTAAAGCTATTTGCATAGCTCACAAAAATTGTTTTTGAGATGGTTTAAAGCATGAATATCTACTTTAGAAACCAATGATTTAGATTTTAGCTTTGGTCTCACACTTGACCTGTATTATATTTGTGAACTAAGGTAAGTTACTTGGTGTCAGTTTCAGTGTCATCTGTAAAATAATGACAATAACTTAGTAAGTAACTAGATAACCTATAGCACATTCAGACAATGGAATATTATTCAACAAAAAATAAAAGCACTGTCAAGTCATGAAAAGACACAAAGGAACCTTAAATACAAGTGTTGTGCAAGTGTAGGGGGTGTGAGTATATGGAAACACTGTAATTCATATTTAAAATGACTGTGAACCTAAAAACTGCTAAAAATTAAAGCCTACTAAAAAGAAATATCATCTATCTCAAAAGATTGGTGCAATAATCAAGTGAAATAATACATAAAATAATCTACATACACATTCCTGTATATGTATATATATTTAGGGATTCAATGTCTCTTAAGTCTTTCATTCATTCATTAAACATTTAATGAGAATGAACAAGAATAATTATTACCATCATATAAGCTATGTAAATTTTGTTCAAAAATAGCTCTGGCAAGTAATTCTTAAAAAAGTTTACCTATTCACTGACCACTTATTTGAAACTGAGAATTCTGTTATATAGAATGATTATAGGGTCTATTAATTACAAGTTCATTCTAACATGAAGATTCAATTCAGTTGGTCATATGTGCAAGAAATATCATTATGTCTTTTAAATTTTTTTAAAATCATATTCACAGACTGAATACAAATGATTAACAAAATTAGTTAACATAGTGATGTATGCATTATTTGGACAAAAACTTCCTAAATGAGTCACAGGGTCAACCATCAGGGAAAATGAATGAAGTAAGACTGGTAACTACTTCAATACCTTAGATATTACTTCTTCCTTTGCTGACTTTTAATGCTTAATTAATTATCCCATTGAAGTGAAACAGACTCCTATAAAACATTAGACAACAACTTATAATTTATAGAAAGATGGATACAAATTATTTTGAAGTTTCGTTTTTAGATTCTCACATCCCTAATTAATATTCATGAGGATAATTTCACAAAAGCAGTCACAAAACTATGCCAGAGGGGATATGGAAATATAAGGTTGTGCCAGTGGAAGCAACAGGAATTTCTCTCTTCTCAAAACAGAAGGTGTAGTAGGTTCAATACAAACATTTCCAATATCGTAGTTTTATAATATTTTAATCAAATTATTCATTACTAGAAATAACACCGTGAAGGACCAGATAATGTTGCACAAAGGCTGAGTTCATTTGTTCTGGACAGGTGGCCAGTCTGCAGCTCTGTGTCAGCAGTCCAAACCCACCCACAATAGCCCTAAAGACGATTATGCAAATGCCAGCCAACCCAGCTATTTTCCCAGGAACAGGAGAAGGGCTCCTGGTAGAAGCTATAATTGTTCTGCAGTCATGTGGAAAAACAAGCTTTTTTTTTTTTTTTTTTTTTTTTTTTTTTTTTTTNAAGCTTTTTTTTTTTTTTTTTTTTTTTTTTTTTTTGCTGGAGGCAGAGTGTTTTCATTAAGGGCACTACTACAATATGTGTGAGACATATAAACATACATACACACAACACACATTATGAAAAGACAAGAAGGAGCCTTAAATGAATATTACCTAGTGACAGAACCAATCTGAAAAGATTCAAACTGTATGTATGACATGTATGTGTATGAAGAGGTAGGACGGACGGTCTCACCAGGGGGTAGGGGAGATATCAGTGTGTGTTTGTGGTGTGTGTATGAGTGTATTTCTCAAATACTATTCACAACTTACAGTATCATACTCCTCAAGCGCTCCTTGCTAAGCAACTCCACCTTCTTCTTATCAATACCAAGCCATCTCTATAGGTTATAATGTCCCCTTGACAATAAGATATATACAGAGAAGTAGTGACTTTGATCACTGTATCACAGAAATACAAGCTAAATATTCTCTGGCAGAACTGGGATAAGACATTTTTATTGCTTAAGGATTTTTCTTTTTCATCTAGTAGCACAATAAAACAAGCTAAAGATAAAAACACTGACAAGGGAACACTGCCCCCTAGAATTTACTAACTAATGCTAACAGAGTTTTTTGGTTTTGGTTTTTGATTTTAAGTCAAGGAATCAGGTTCCTTAATGGCAGTTTTAAGGTGACCTGCTCTACTATCCAGTTTTACAATTTTCTGTAGAATTAAAGTTATTTAAAATACAATTTCTGTGGGATTTTTTTTTTATTCCACAGGATTCAAAAACCATTATTTTTTTTTGCCTTTTTTCTTATCTCTCTTGTTCTATTCACCCCTCAATTCCTTTCTAAGACAAAGGGACATTACCTGCTTTCTTCAGCAGAAAGAATACAGTGCTATGACTTTACATACCTACATGGAACTCAACAGTTCCTACTTATATGTTATGTTAGAAAATGTCACAAAGTCCTTTAATCCAAAATTTATTTAAGGGGGGATTTTCCTCAAATGTTTATAAATAATTAAGATATTCTTCATTGATGTCAAATATAGTATTTTTAAATTACAATGTTGAATTAAGAATATATATATATATATACTGTTAAGATGCAGTAGAAACCTTTACATATATAACCAGAAGTAGATAACTTCTTTTACCTCAATAGTGTAACTGATACATTTAATTAATATAAACATTGTCCATGAAACAAATTAACATGGAAAACTTTAGAGATCACTTAGCTCAGCTTTGACATGACTGTTCCTTTTGATATACCCTCACAAAGTAACTCTGCTTATGTCTCTTATAGTACTTATTTTCTTACTTACATCCATTCAGTCACTGACCCTAAATTCAAGCAGACTAGTAAGTCTATCTCTGCTCCCAAGGAACTAATGCCTTTTTGAATAATGTATCTGATTTTTTAAAATATGTTTTCAATACATTCTGTTACAGGCACAGAATAGACAAATACAAGTTGAGTACAGCAGGCTGTATTTAGTGCTCAAAAACACTCCCTACCACCCCAGAATGGCTAAAACTAAAGAGTCAATAATACCAAATGCTAGTGAGAATATGGAGAAATTGGAAGCCTCAATACATTGCTGGTGAAATACAAATGAAAATTGTGTATTCGCTTTGGAAAACTGTGTGTCAGTTTCTAAAAATGTTAAGCAGAGTTACCAAACAAACAGCCCAACTACTATACTCCAAAATTTATAGTTGAGAACTGAAAACATGTCCACTTAAAATGTTCACAACAGCATTATTCAGAATTGCCCCAAAATGACAAAAAAAAAAAAAAACCCAAATATCTACAATTAGTGATTAGATCCTTAAAACGTAGCATATCCACTCAATAGGATGTTATTCATCAATAAAGAGGGATCAAGTACTGAAAAGGGTGTGCTAGGCCAAAAAAAAAAAAAGTTTTGAAAGATCACAATATAAGATTCCAGATATGAAATGTCTGAAACAGGCAAATCCATAGAGACAGAGATAGGAAGTAAACTGGCAGTTGCTCAGGGCTGGGGATATTAAAGTGGAAATAGGGAGTGATGCTAATGTGTTTCTTCTGAGGGTCACAAATATGTCCTCAAGTTGATGGTGGTAATGGTTGTACAACTCTATGAATGTACCAAACACCACTGAACTGTAAACTTCAAGAGTGAATTGTATTGCATGCAAATTATATCTCAGTAAGGTTGTTAACATATATATTTCTCCCATTTCTCTCTAAGGAAGTATGATTTCCCATCCCAATGACATCATGCTTGACCATGTAACTTGCTTTGCTGATGAAATGTGAGCAGAAATGATGCATCACACATCTTCCAAGCAGAAGCTTTAAGAATTAGAATATGATTTGTTATGCACTCTTTGTCGTTTACAAATATTCCAAATAGAGGTTTTTTTTTTCATCCGAATGGTAATGTGATCACAACGTGGGAGTGAGTCATTGTCAACATCACATATTTATAAAATAAGCAAAATATAAACCCTTTTTTAATAAGCCATTGAGACTTTAAGCTTGTGTGCTAACTCAGAGTTCTGTCAAAGGCATATATTACCATTCTATATAATTAAAAAGCTATAACAATTAGTAAGATTTTAAAATTATTAATCTTCTCTATTTACTTTCAATTTTGTGTATGTTTCTAATGTGCCTAGAATGGGCTAGGTCATTTAAAAAGTTTGGGAACCAATTCCCTTGATTACTAAGAACCTAGATCTACTCTATTAACTGGCCCAGCGTTCTACTGTTGACACTGGCACCACAGGAAACCGGCCGGTGCCCAGTAAATACAGCTCAAATGAATGAAGTTCTTTATCGTTATCAGTGCAATATATTAGGATCAGGTTAGGGACATAAAATTCAAACTAATAGGCCAGTTAGAAAAGTAGCATTAAATAAACTAATAGGCCATACAGCAACCAGATGCTTATGTAAAGGAAAATAATATAAATGCTCCCCACCTCCAGTCTGCACAAAGATTAATAACCTGAACTACTAAACCTAAAAAGAATTAACATATCAAGAAGTGGAAAAGCTCTAGAACAGCTAGAACTACTGTATGCTGCTGGTGGGAGTATATAAAATCTTTGAAAAACTGGGTACATAGTAATAGGAAAGAGATGAAATCCTATGACCCAGTAATTCCTCTCCTAGCTAAATATATAACAGAATTTTATACAAATCTCATTCACAGCAATGTTCAAAATGACACTTTTCATAATTTTCAGAAACTTGAAACAAACCATGTGTCTACCAATAGAACAGTTAAATCAATTACGGCAGTTATATAATGTAATACTTTTTCAACAATGAGAATAAATGAAATTTGATATTACACTGCATATATTAATTTCATAAATATGTTGACCAAAAGAAGCCAGACCAGAGAGTATTTACTGTATGATTCTATTTACAAGTTTCAGTAACATGCAAACCAAGTCAAACTATAATATTAGAAGTCAAGACAATAATTATCTTTTAGGAGGTAATTTCTATTGATAGGAATAGGCACAAAGGAGGCTTTTATAGAGCTAAAATGTTCTAGTTTTTCATCTGGGACATAGCTGACAAATGAAAAATGTTTTTAAAAAAGGAAACACATTCAAAAATAAACCATTGGTTCAAGGAGAAATCAGGGTGGAAGTCAGAAAATATCTTCAAATGTACAAGTAAACACTTGTTCTCCCAAGCTTATATCCCCACCATAATAAGAACTAAGGAATGCCATCAATGCAATATATAGAAAGAAACATATTCTTAAATACCTCCACTTGAAAAGAGGAAGGTCTGAAAATCAACAATTTAAGCACTCCTGTTCTCCTCCAAGAGGTGAGAAAATGGATAGTTGAATAATCCCAAAGAAAACAGAAGACAGGAAATAAACATAAAATCATAAAAGATTCAATAGAAAATATACGACAAAATCAACAAAGTCAAAAGTTAATTCCTTGAAAAAATTTTAGCAAGCCCTGATGAGATTGTTCATGGAAAAGGAAACTGAGGCATTAGTAAACAACAGTAGGAATGAAAAATAAGAAATTGCAGAAGCTGCATATAATTAAAGGAAAATACAAAGCTATAGAACATGATAGCCAAAAACTTGAATATCAAACAAAACAAAAGTTACTAGGAAAAATATTATTTTACAAAATTTACATAAGAAAAGAGACTCATCATTCATACTATTTAATAAAATAAATAACATAAAATCTTCCCCAAAAGAAAACTCTAGACACCAGAGAGCTTCACCAAAAGGAACTTCCTAACAAAGACAAAATAATTCTAATCTTAGAGAAATTCTTTAAAAAGAAAAAGAGAGGCACACACTTCAACTCTTTTTATGAAGTTTTGATATCAATATTTAATAAGTATGAAAAGGGAATTAGAGATGAATTTCATTCACAAATATTAATAAATGAAATAGAACAAAAAATAAAAAAGACAAAATATTAAAACCAACTGGGTTTGATCCTAAGAATGTAAACTAGGTTTAGCACTAGATCAACAATGTTATTTGACACAAATTAAAAGTGAAAAATACTATAATATTCCCAACAGATAAAACAAAAAAAATCAAATAATTAAAATCCAACATTTATTCATGATAAAAATTCTTATCAGGGCCTCCCTGGTGGTGCAGTGGGTTAAGCAAAGCACTAGGAAGCAAACCACAGCCACTGCAGCACGAGTTCGATCCCTGCTGCCTGCTGGGGAGGGGACCCACATGGTGTGGCAGACCTCTCCTGCTGTGCCCGCTGCTCCCCTTAGCAGTGTATGTCCCTTAGTTCTGTTGATCTGCCTGTTCTGCTCCCTGCTCTCTGTGGTGAATCCTCTCACCACCCCCACACCTCTGGCCTGTACCCCAGTGCTTGTAAGCATGAATAAATAAATCTTAAAAAAAAAAAATTCTTACCAAACTCAGAAGAGAATACCATAACTTGATATATAAAAATCTATAACATACACCATAATTAATGAAACATCAAAAGGTCCTCCTTTGAGACTAGGGGTTAAAAAAAAAGGACCATCACTTCCACGATGGTAAAATAAAGCTAGAAAAATAAATCCAAAGTTTATAGGGAGCTCTCACTTTGCATGGTATAAATATGCATACATTTCAATTACTACAATTTATTTAAATTACAACTGCCTCCATATAGCTTGAATTTTAGTTACCAAGGTATATTAAACATGAGTAACTGTATAGCTCTTTGGCCCACAAATTACTACAAATAACAGGTGACATACTATGATCACTAACCAATCACATCACTTCCTTCAGTTTGTCAGTGATCGATTATAGTTTATAAAAGCATATAATCAAAAGGTAAATTAGCCAACAAGATGAAAGTGCAGCAAAGGAACAAAATGATAGTGCTGGGAGTGAAATTCTAACCAAGTTGTAGAGCTATCTAATTGTGAAATGTCAATTTAGAGACTCTAGATATGCAGTAAGAGGGTGAGGGCAAACATTGACTTAGATGAAGAAAATGAGTACATGATTAAAAGGGTAGAGATATCCCAGATGAATGCTGAGAGCAAAAAAAGAAAAAACACATTACAAGTAATTCAAGTATATTTAATAATATTAAAAGCACAAAGAATGAACTGGAAGCAAACCCAAACATAGAAGAGAATATAACAATTCACCAAAGCGTATGACAGGAAAAAAAGTAATTTCTGATTCTTGGTTGGGACCTCCAGGTTCTGCATGTAAGGCTCTTGTAACTCTCTTTTCTATCCTAACATATAAAAAGATAAAAAGACTGAAAAATCAACTCTTCTTAGGTGAGTCAGAGATTGCAGGACTCAGGACAAACGGCTGTCCCCAAAATTAGAGAGACAGACAGGCAAATATAGGAATTCATGGCTTAAAAAAGCAGAGACCCTAGTGCAATTCTCTTTGGAACTCAGTGTCAGGATAGGACAACCTAACTGTAACTGACAAATTGCTTGTGGCTCTACATAGAACAACTGAAAGTTTAAAACTGTAGGGGAACAAAATCATGGGGGGATCTCTACGATATTGTGAAATTAACCTCCAAGAGTTCAGATCCCCACAGTAAATGTCAGAAGAACAATATTCTCTCATTCTTTCAGCAGGAAGAGATGAAAAGGGGCCATTCTGAATTACAAAAGAGCACTCTTTTCTTCTAACAAGGCCTGTCTTCAGAAGAATCTAGTTAGCAAATTCTAATGTGCTGGGGCATTTGTTCTGGGGGAAGGACTATATCCTACTTCAGTCAGTTCTTCCCTTTTACATTGGAAAAGGGAATTACCTTACTATAGTCCACTCTAGCCATCCTTTCTTAGCTAAGAGAGAGGAGAAAACTTTAGAAACACTTGTGATGGTCACAGTGTAGGGGCACAGGCTCACTAGGAGATTGAGACTAGAACTATAAAGTGCTTCCCCTCCACACATTATGCCACCACACAACTGAAGGTCTATTTACAGTATTACATTTACCTGATCCATCAATAAAAAATTACAAGTACGCTAAGAGGCAAAAAATACACTGGAAGGACAGAACAAGCATCAGAACCAGACACAGACTATACATTGTAATTATCAAACTGCAAATTTAAAACTATGATTAATATATATTGGACTGTAATGGATAAAATAGACTGCATGGAAGAACAGGAGGGCATTGTAAGCAGAGAAGAAGAAACCCCAACAAAGAAAAAGAAATGCTAGAAATGAAAAAAAAAAAAAAAAAAAAAAAACACTACAGNGGAAGAACAGGAGGGCATTGTAAGCAGAGAAGAAGAAACCCCAACAAAGAAAAAGAAATGCTAGAAATGAAAAAAAAAAAAAAAAAAAAAGAACACTACAGTAAAAATGAAGAATGCTTTCATGAGATAACTAGTAGACAAGACACTGCTGAAGAAATAATCTGTGAGTTTAAAGATGAATCAATACAAGCAATGAAGACCTAAGAAAAGAGAAGAAAGGTTGACCAAAAAACAAAACCCAAACAAAACACCTGAACTGACTATCAAAGGAAGCCAAGGACTATGGGACAAATAGGAAAGATATAATGTGTAATGGGAATACCAGAAGAAAAAGAGAAAAAGGGACAAAAGACTTATTTGAAAACTAATGATTAAGAAATTTCCCCAAACTAATGTGAGAACCAATCTCTCTAATGATATAAATGATAGAAAAACTATACCTACCATTAGAAATTTCAAACTACAGGAAATTAAAGATAAAGAAAAAATCCTAAAAGAATCCAGAGGGAAAAAATTTTTACCAACAGAAGATCAAACATAAGAATTACAAGCAACTCTCAGAAACCACACGAGGAAGAAGAGAGCAGTGTTAAAGAGAAAAAACCCATTGACCTAGAATTATGTAATGTGAAAATTTTTTCTTCAAAGGTGAAGGAGAAATAAACAGAAGTGGAAGTGTTGGCAATTTGTTGCTAGTAAACTTGCCTTGCAAGATATGTCAAAATAAATTCTGTAAAGGAAAATAAAATTACATAGGTTACAAAAGTAGATCTACATTTAAAAAAGTAAGATCAAAGAAACAGTAAAGATTAAAAAAAATTTTTTCTTCTTAATTGATTGAACAAATAACACTGTTCAAAATAATAACAATGCATTCTGTTATGTAAATGTATACATATATTATGTATGCTTATATACAAGTGAAATGAATGACACCAGTGACATAAGGAATAGGAAAGAGGAATAGGATTATTTTATTAAGGTAAAATATAATACCCATGAAATGGTATAATGCTACCTGAAATTGGACTTCGATTAGGTGAAATGTATATTTCAAACTCTAGGACAACTAGCAAGTTAAAAAAAAAAGTAAATTTAATAAAAATAACATCTAAGAAAGAAAATGAAATCACATAAAATGCTAAATTAAATTTTACACAAAATGTAAAAAGGGTAGAAGACAAAAACAGGAATAAAAAAACAAGGGCAAGTAAAAGAAAATAATAATCAGTATGCTACTGATTCAACCACATCAATAATTGCTTTGACAGTAATGGTTTAAATGTAACAATTAAGTGACAGTCAGTGTGGATCAATAAACAAAATCCAACAATGTGTCAACAACAAAAAATGAACTTTAGATATACAGATACTTATAGATTAAAAGTAAATGGATGGATCAAAAATTACCATGCAGAAACTAATACAAAAATAAAACAAAACTGGAGCAGCTATATTAATTTCAGCAAAGCAGACTTCAAATTACATGAAGCAAACTATTAATGCATACTTTTTATTATTTTCTTAAAACACTGACCCAATGCACACAGTACAGACAAATCAAATATTTTCAAATTTAAAAAAAGCTACCTCGGTACTTTTTAAAAAAGATTTTATTTATGCATACAAGAGCTGGGGTACAGGCCAGAAGCAGGGGGTGGAGTGTGAGAGGATTTACCAGTGACAGAGTGGGGAGCAGAACAGGCAGATCAACTGAAATGCACTGCTAAGGGGAGCAGTGGGCAAGGCAGGAGAGGTCTGCTGCATCATGTGGGTCCCCTCTCTGGCCCGGGATTGAACTGAGCTGCAGTGGCTGTGGAAGTCCCACAGTGCAGTGCTCAACCCCCTGAGAGGCCATACTTCTGTATTTCTTAATCAAATGTGTCAGAGACCTCTAGCTTTACTTAAAGGTACTTTACACTCTCTTGTTAAAGCATACACGAATGATGACATTTTTTCCATCCTCCTCTTAATTAAATAAGATTATTTGCTGAGTTTTAGGCAATGGAATATGAGAATATGTGCTATATTCAGGTCTGGCCTAACAAAACTCCCATGTGCAATTCCTTCCCTACTTCCCATTTTGCTAGCAAGAGTCAGAGGATACAGAGGACATAAGGCCCTAAAGAATCTAAGAGCTTCAATACAAAAGGGGCCAGGATCACAAAATCATCACTTAAAGGTCATTCACAAATCTGACATTAAACTATTAAGTGAATGAGAAATAATCTTTTTTGCAGACTTTGAGGTTTGTTCAGGTTATTGCTTAAAGCAATTGGCCTCAACTGATAGGGAACATTTACCAGTGACACACTATATTTGTAACTTTCCAAATTTATTATTATCAATATATATATGCAGACTTGTCACTACCCTTTATGGTACCATTATATGATTCATAAAGAGCAAGAATTTTAGTAAATAAATTAAGATACAGCATCCCCGCTGGGAGGACACAACTCTACAAAAAATAGCTTGGCAAGGGAATCCTATCTGTGTCTAAAGAAAAGGGGTCCCTTTCCCCAAAGGAATGACATGGCATTCAATTTGATGAGGAAAAGTAGCACTGAATTTCAACTTTCATTTGGAACCTCATTTAGAAGAGGGCACAAACTTTACAACATTTCTAAAAGGACCTGGACGTACTTTTCTTACCGTTCCTTTTTCCTGTAATAGGAACAATGCTGATAAAAGTTCTTATTATTTTTTTATCTGATGTTTTGTATATTAACTATAATACCACAAAATAGATGCATGTTAATTTTTCTACATATATGCAAGATAATTTCTTAGGTAAAAAACCATAAAACTTATTCTTGAAAATTAATGATTCATATAAAACTCACTTAAATTTAAGTGGTCAAACTATATTTTCATTCCAATACATTTCAAGAAGAAACCCAGACTGTTTTTCAAAAAGTAAATACAGATTAAGTTTCTTCTCATCCTACTAGGTAAAATCCACTGGAAGCAAAGTACAGACATACTTTTCATGTTATTAATTTAAAATTACTCCAAGTTCCAGTTTTCCTGGAATTGCTTCACTTTGTAAGAACTTTCCAAAAGCCCTTACAATTTGATTTTAAAAAGAAAACAACCAGTTTTTAAAAGGGATTACATACCCAACACAGCAAAAAAGGCATTGCAAACTGCTACAAAGATAGGAATATGCATAAAATATCAGTAATTCAGAGAAATGCAATTTAAAATGAGATAAAATTTTTGGTTCAGATTGGCAAAAAAAATTAATGACTACCAACATCTTTGTATATCTAACAAACCACTTTGTAAATTATTAGTAGAAATATAAATTGCTATAGCATTTAAAATTTTTTCCCTGTTTAAAAATGATTATTGTTTTACCTATTAGTATCTATCAAAATTTCAATGCAGACATTCTTTGCTGCAAGGATGAAATTTTCAGAATTATTAAAATAAAAACACAAGTATAACAAGTTAAACAACTTGTTCACTGTTCATTGCAATATTTACTTTTGACAATATAAATCATTGGAATATGGATTAATCAATATGGGTATTAAATAATTCACATCTATAATATGAACTGTGATGTTGCCAATAAAACTGATCTTGAAGAATTAATGAGAAAAATATCAATGATAAAAATTCTGCCAAATGATAGAATAAAGTATGATACCTTTTATATAAATGATTTAAAAACTACTTATTAAATGAGCACACATACAAGGGAAAGATTCACACCAACATGAGAGGGCGAATTTGAAAAGAAATAACAAATACAATTAACTTTATGTACCTTTGTATTATTCAAATTATTTAAATTATCATTAATTTTAAATTTAAAAGATTCTTATAAAACAGTCAAAACATATAATATGTGCCCAAAAATAGGAGAAAAACTTTGTATTTAAAATTTTTTCCTTTCTTTTTATGGTATATATTTTTTATATCATTCTTCATTTTTATATAACATGTTTTAATAGCAAGATCTATGCTTTGATTTATAATCTGAATAAATATAACTAGCAGATGAAACAGAACACAACCTTTGGGTTCATATCTTTAGAGAGAACAAAAGAACACCAAAAATACCAGCCACTGACAATACCTATTCATTGAAAAGGTAATGTAAAAAGAAGTAAAAAAATAAATAATGATGTAACATACAACATACCTATAAAACTGTTCCATGATTTCTAATGACAATTATGTCCTTTTTTCCACAAATAGAAGTGGAGCCCTCTTTTCTTTTCACTTGTTATCTGTGTGACATCAGTAAGTACTTTCTAGAACTATGATTATCAAAATGCCATAATATACTGATTTTTTAAAAGTCAAGTGCAAAGCACCATTTTCCTGAGAATTTACTCAGTAAATATTTGCTAAATGTTTGTACATACAAATTTAACACTGAGTAATAACCTGGAATTTAGCAACAACTGTAAGTTATTAACTCTAAAGTGTAGAGGAGGAAATAGTTTAGGTGACTTATTGCAATTAATTAACAAATGGTAGTCAGAATTAGACTTCCAATATATAGTCAGTGACAATATGGGCTATTTCCAAAAGGTTGTAGAGAATGGAAAAAAAAAATCACAGGAGACAAGGAATAATCAGAAAACAGAATAGGGAAAAAAGTAGAAAAACCAAACAATGATAGCAGTCAAACTGCAAAAGGGAAAGAAATGATCCAAAACATCTGAAGTATGGCTCAAGTAGCAGGATATATTCATGTGTCTTTAGGTCCTTTCCTCAGAGATCTCATACCTCATCCATGCCTTGCACCTCAGCTTGTTACATGAAACCCAAAAATTACTTCTGTTCTATTACCTCCGGGTTCACTATGATCTAGCATTGGTTTAATTTGTTATTTACAGGTAATAAACATTTCAGAAATGCTTCCACCCAAACAGATGGCTTACTTAACTTTGTGTAGGTCAACTGAATTCATGTTGCATACAGCATACAACATTAATTGCTAATGTCTTACTCGTGAATCTCAGGTCAGCTACATCTCTGCTTCAGGTTGCTGGTCAAGGTCAGTTCTCCTTCACTTACCTTTCCTTCTGGAAACCAGTGTGAACATGAAGGAAGTTCCTCTTACAGGAAATGGCAGATGTACATGAAAGTTAGAAGAAACATGACATGCTTCTAAAACTCCCTTTTCAGAAATGGCCTATTGTCACTTCCATCTACATTCCATTAGCCAAGAAAGCCATAAAACCAAATCTAAAGCCAGGTGAGTCAGGATGTGTATTTCATCAAAAAGGAAAGAGCAAGAAAGAATTATTTGCTGAGCAACAGTTCAATGTACCACAAACTCCAAGAAAATTTCCCAGAACAATTTCACTTGTGTTCAATAATGAACAAGCAAACATAGCAAAGGGTTGATGGAGTAACTCACTGGTATCAAATTCTCACATGACAAAGAGCTAAGAGGAACAGTAAATATGTAAATGACAGAATCAAGATGCAAAGATTTCTCAACAGTCTAGCACAAACTCAATTCACTGGAATTTTATAAAAGCCCTGTGCAGATTCAGTATAGGATGAAAAAAGTCTGATTTAATGAAATGGTATGTAAAAGACTTAATTGTTCTGAGTTTAAACTCAATTAAGAGTCACAAATGTTATATGATTACCTAAAGAATAAACCACCATAGTCCACATGAACAGTAATGATATGAGTGAGCACTACAAATGAAATACACATATTACTTAAAATAAAATAAAAATAGTCAGCTTTACGTTGAGCCAGTCACATCCATAGGATTATTAAGTTCTGATCTGAATTAAGTTCAATGCCTGAAGAAAAGTGACAAAAACAAGATAGGTAAAAGATTTAATACTGAGTTGAATAGGTCATTCATGTGTGAACTGAATAAACAACAAAATTGTAGGATTTAGAACTGTGAGTGGGATGTAGACCCAAAGACAGAGTTAAGGACAAAAATAAAAGTTATCTACAAATTTTTAAAACACTACTTGGAAGTAGTTACTTGGAAGGGAAGATTTTTGCTTATTATGAATAGGGACATTCTAATTAGAAGGTAAATGCCTTGTGAGATAATAAAATTACTATTACTGAATTCAGACAGAGGCTGCAAGGTCACTATATAATTAGCTTAAATGGTTTCTGTAGAGTCAGGGAGTAAATCCTTTTTGGTGTTGTAGGCCATATGATCCTTGTGTCAACTACTCAACTTTATCAGTGTAGCAAGAATGTGGCAAAAGATAACACATAAACAAATGGGCGTTAACTATGGTCCAAAAAACTTTTCTAAAGAAAACAGGTGTTGGGCCAGATGGCTGTAGCTTGCTCATTTCTTCTCTACACTAAAAAGAGAGAATGAATGCAAAGAGCATTGAAATGAGGAAGAAGAAATCCTCAAATACTGTCAGGAATATAAACTGGTGCATCTCCTATGGAATACGGCATGGAGTGTCCTCAAAAATTAAAAACAGATCTACCATATGGTACAGCTATTTCTCCTGTGTATTGACCCAAAGAATATAAAAACACTAATTTATAGGGCTATCTGTACTCCTTTGTTCACTGCAGTATTGTTTACAATAGCC
The DNA here is from genome assembly GCA_019455555.1 of Galemys pyrenaicus. Classification (NCBI taxonomy): domain Eukaryota; kingdom Metazoa; phylum Chordata; class Mammalia; order Eulipotyphla; family Talpidae; genus Galemys; species Galemys pyrenaicus. The sequence goes on from JAGFMF010011429.1 coordinate 3,250,698, forward strand.
TAAGTGTCCAAAGGCAGATGAGTCCATCAATGGAAACTACTCAGCTATTTAAAAAAAAAAAAGTGGTATCTTAATATTTGCAAAAGCATGTATGGAACTGGAGGAGATTATGCTAAGTGAAATAAACCAAAAGATAAAAGACAAATACAGATGATTTAACTCATATGTAGAATATAAAAAACAAAACAATGGTACACACAAAATCAAACCCAAACAAACCTTTGGATTCTGACTGCAGAGCTGAGGCTACGAGAAAAGGGGGAAGGGCCCAACAAACTGTGGTAGAGGGCTGTTGGTACTTTGGTGGTGGGTGTGGTGTGGTCACATGTATTTGAAGAGGTGTGAACCTGTACTCCTAAATCATATAGTGTTGTAAGCCAATGTCACCTCAATAAAAAAAGAAACAGGGCTGGAACACATGACTTTTATATTACTTTCAGCTCCAAAGCTCCATTAAAACAATTAAATTACATAATACAATGTATGAAAAGTTCATTTTTTATATATTGATATATCACATATAATCATATGTGAATAGAAAAAGTAACTAAAAAGTCTGACAATTCCTCTTCAATGAAACCTTCGGTAATGTCTAGATCTGAACAAAGGTCCTCCAACTGTTTGTTATTGGTTCAGAAGTTAAACATAGGGGCAGAATTTGAGTACAGAAACAAAATGTAGATGCTTACTTTTATAGCAATTTTAATGAAGACCTTTTACAATTTAATAAATTATATATAATTTAAGGAAGTAATAGGTATTTGTATCTCTAATTTACAGAAAGCAAAAGATTAAGCTGGGTCTTTTAGCAAGGAAAGATACACCTTATGTAAATGAAATAGCAGTGGAAAATCAAATGACAACAATGAAAGTGCTTTCAAGAAAATAAAAGAAGACTAAAACATTCATACTAATTTTATTTATAAGTACAGTTGAAAGTAAAGTGCTAAAACTATAGAATAATATTTGCAGAGATGTACTGGCTATGAAGCAATAAAGCCATCAAATCCTAAATGCATTTGCATAGAAAATATAAAGAAATAAGTTCCAGACAAAAAAAACATGAAAATAAGGGTATTGAATTACAAAGCCAAGAGAAGCAGATGTTCCTTAGCTCACAAAAACATTAGTGCTTTCCAGGCCTCTTCATACAGTAGCATTCAAGATACAAGAACTAAAAAAAAACAGGTGTAGAGATTTTAGGGGGAAAACTCAGCAAAAAGGTTTGTTTAGAAATATCTAATGACTCTACAATGAAGAACCAATGTCTAATGATAACACAGTTTGATGCATTCAGAAAAAATCATACAACAATAAATCTAGCAAAGAGGTTTTTTTTATGGAGCCTTAATAAATGCAAAGATAAGGCAATTTCTTTAGTATACATATTATTTTTACATGATGGTATAGAGAAGGAAGACTCTTTTTTCAGTTTCATTGCCAAAGAAAAGAAGAGTTGTAAATTTATGAAGGATTGTGTTGTCAATGAATGTGAATTGGCCATCTAAATTTTGTGTAACAGTATGTTCTGATGACGCAACTATATGAATGAGAGGAAAACATTCTGGAACAATTACCCCGGTAAAAAGTTTATTTCAGGATATAATGCTTCATTTCATAAAAAATGTCACTTGTCTAAGAAGTATGCTTAGTACATAGTGTAACTGTGTATTATGTAAAGCCTAATGCAGTGTATTAGGCTTTATCCTCACTGAATGATAATATGGAAATTTATCAAATAATACAATTACTGTACACAGAGAGTTTCATGGTTATTAAGAAGAAACATTCTAAGGTAGTGATGATGAGTGATTTGGTGATGGGTATACTACAGTGGGTATACCTGATGAGGTCATCCTAATACTACATAAATTAAAAAAGAAATGATAAAAAACATGGGGCCTCCCCAGTGGCCCAAGGGGTTAAGCACCACACTCAAGTCCAGAGCCACTGCAGCATGAGTTCGATCCATTGCAGCAGTGGTGATACACATGATGCAGCAGACCTCTCTTGTCTCACTCTCTGCTCCCCTCAGCAGTGTTTTTCAGTACATTTGCCTCTTCTGCTCCCCACTCTGTCTCTGGTGAATCCTCTCACCCCCCCACCTCTGGCCTGTACCCCAGTTCTTGTATGCATAAATAAAATCTTTAAAAAATGATAAAAATTGTGTCTGAAATATTTACATCTATGTTAAAGAAGTATATTTGTAACTTTTTCCTCTTTATACTGACTTGTCAGGTGTTTATATCAGAGATGTCCTGATCTCTTAAAATAAGTGAGAAAATAGTTTTTCCTCTAAAAAACCTACATAAGAATTTTTTTATCAATTCCTTAAATGCATGTATAATTTACTACTGTAGCAAGCAACTGGGATTAGGAATCTTCTACATGGAAAGGTGTTTTTTAAGAAAAATTCCATTTCCTTAATAAGTATCAATTCTTCATGTAAAAAAAAAAGAAATGGTCTATCAAAAACCAATAATGAAATGGACTTTTATTGTCCTGCAAGAAAAAAAAAGTGGGGTACTGATGTTTTAAAAATGTGAACTGAGCAAGTTAGACTACTTGTCTTATGCATTTGGTGTTTCTAATGATCTTCATTGTTCCACATACAGAGGGCATCTAAATGTTTCTCAAAGACCAACACGATCAAAGAAAAAGGGTAGTTAATGGAATAAAAGAGCAGAGTTTCTACAGATAACATGCTCAGTAATTTAACAATATTTTCAATAAACTCTGATTAGTGTATATTTTTTCAAAGACTATCCCTCATATTTTAAAAATTTGACAGATCATTTTCCCTTTTTTTAATTTTAATTTATTTATGCATATAAGAAGTGGGTTGTAAGCCAGATGTACAGATGAGAGGATTCACCAAAGATAGTGGAGAGCAAAACAGGCAGATGTATTGAAATACATTGCTGAGGGGAGCAGCAGGTGAGATAGGAATGGGTTAGCTTCCTGGCTGGGGATCCAACTGGTACTGCAGTGGCTCATAATGCTGAGACTTAACCCCTTGCACAAGCAGGGGGGCTCCTCACAGAACATTTCAATCCTTTTCCCATCAAAAGAAGATGTTCTTTTGGAAACGTATAGATCCAGAATCCAGTAATTGAGAAATAACTATAACTTTGTAGGATAAACTGTTATGATACAATCATAACATGGCAAAATGTTATGATTTTTGCTTGATCTTGCAGGAAAAACTGGAAATGAATATCCTGAGTTTGCTGAAATTTCTTTTAAGTTTCTTTACACTGAGTGCTGATAAAACAAAACATGGAAACAGTTCAGACATACATTATCTCATGTGTGGCAATGTTGGCAATCCAACCTAGATTGGATAAGCAGCAAAAAGCAAATTTATTTGTCAGAGTAAAATTTTCATTGATAATACACTGTTTAGAATGTTTGCATATAATGCATTTAATAAATGGAGCTGCAAATTTACTCAAAATTTTTGTTCAATTATTATTGTGGAATGACCAAAATGTTATGAATATGAAAGTAATCCAATATTAACTTTATTCAAGTTATATAACTTTATTCAAGTTAACATTTACTTTTTAATTCTCTTTTCCCTATGTGTGACTTCTGATTATATTTCCTGAAATACATCATGTTTAATCTAAAAATTTTAAGCTTGTATTTTTAAAAAAATTTTCCAGTAATTTATTTTATAGTACTTTGCAAAAGTGTCTATTCACTTTTTAGGGGACAAGAGGTCTTCACCATAGATAGCTTGAGAAGCACAACTCCTGTGCAGAGGCTGACAAATTACAACATATTGTATGTTTCTCTAAAGTTTAAGTGGAACGAAGTCACATTAATTTGTTAAATTATCTAAAGCTACTTCGACTCTAAAATAGCAAAATTGAGTAACTGTGGCAGAAACCACAAGACTAAAATATTTACTATCTGATGCTTTATAAAAAATGCTTGCCAACCCTTGATATACATGACTAAACATAATTTTGGAAAGGTCTCCTATTTTCTTTGCCCAGTTATTCAATAAGCAAAGACATGATTGGAGTTCAGGACCCTTAAAATGATCAAACATTTCTAGAGGGCAGAAGGCTACAAGAACCAAGTTTAGACACTTTTTAGGTAATACCACTGATAATGTAAATCCCTCAATGTAGTTTTTGTCTCTTGGTATTCTAAATTTCTGATTTGTGTCTAATCTTAATTTAAAAGCATCAAAATCTGATCCAGATAGGGGAAGAAGCACTAGATCCAGAAGACCCAAAAGAATCTCCAAATCAGATATGCAAGTGTTCCAACCTACAGGAGCACACACACACACTCCTCTGTGTGTGTGTGTGCGTGTGTAGCAGAGGAAAAAGAACATTCTCCTGCTATAACTTTCACCTAACTGTACTTTCCAACCCTTCCATGAAACAGTATCTTGACTCTCCAGAGTGCCATCATTGCAGGGCAGAGAGTTCTGGGTTAAGGACCTCAAGTAACCTCTGTGTGGGACTACAAGAAGGCAACTTGAGCAGATGGAGATGAACTTGAAAGCGCTCCAGGGCTAGGAATTGCGAGCCTGGGACCTGGACCCTGAGAGGAGATCTCACAGGCAGGTGATCTCACAGGCAGGGATCTGCTGGAGCACTGAGAAAGACAGGCGCCTTTACCTCAATGCATAAAACAGTATCTTTAACAAATTTAAAGAAGCAACAATGAAAAAGGTAGAAAGATAGTGGTAGTTTAATGTACTTTGAAGCTAATCTTAATATGTTAAGCCTATACTGGTTACCTAATTCAATGTCCATGATTTAATTATTTAAAAATTATAAAATTATTTTTGTAAAAACATCTGCCCAGAGTAGGTCTTATATGCTTTTATAGGCTGGAAGTGCAAATGCTATAAAATGGAAGGATATCCTGTTATTCTGAGAACAATACCTAACTACTACATACCTCTTGAATAATTTCCTACAATGATCTTTCAAATTCCACTATAATATACATTATATGTAATGAATACAAATTCTTTAAAGTTGATGGAATATATAAATTGTATCTGTTTTTAAACTTTCAACTTTAGAACAATAATGCCTAGACTATTTCGAGCAGTTATATCAGAGTGTCAATATTTCAACAAGTATTTAAATTCTTCCTTTAAAGAAGTTATGAGTCACAGGGAATGGTGACATGCAAATCTTGGTCACAAAGGGTTCATAACCTAGCTGAGGTCTTCTACATAATTTAAAAGCAAGAAATGCTTCTAAAGTCTAATAATAAAGAACAACTTGTCTCTAGAACTTGTATCAGCAATTATATCATGAAATATGTAAGGGGGAAAATGATACAATTATATAAACCTTAAGACATTTAAGGAAGTTGGCTAAAATGACTATCAAGTAGCTATTTAGAAAAAGTCCAAATGCTATTCCTCATCACCCAACAAAAAAGACAAACTTTTGAGCATTAACAACTACACTGGGTTCAGTTCAAACTTAAAATCATGTAAGAAGAGAAGAAAAAGTATTATAACATCAACACTGAATTAAAAGTAGAGAAAACAGACCTTTCAAAAACCAAAGCATGCTTGAGGTATTTAAAGGAAAGCATCATGATATCTGTAATTTACTTTGAAATATATCAAAAATAAAAAGGATTAAAGGTATACAATGTACAGGTGGATAGATATGTGATAGAGCAAGTATGCTGAAAGCAAATAGTAGAATGTAGATTATTGACATGTGGGTGTTAATTGTAATGTACTTTCAACTTTGGTGTATGTTTGGAAATAATAAAAAATAAAAAATATAATAAAAAGGAACAAAATAAAGCATATTTATACCTCACACAGGGAAAGGAAAAATAAGGAATTTGGAGTGTGCCCAGTTCTATTCACAAAAAGAGATTAAGTGATTTGAATTACTAAAACAAAAATACAGAGGAAAAGTTAGTAGCACACAAAGAATAATGAAAAACTAAATGGAACAAAGGTGTATTTTATTTATCATTTTTAAGGAGTAAGAGAAAATATTTTAAAAAGCAAAGAAAGTGCTCAGATAACTGGCACCCAGGCTTTTAGAATCCTCAGATTTCTAGAACTGTTTCAAACCTAAAAGCTCTCTAAAAAACATCTCTGGTAGCAAAAAAGCAAGTTACTACTTCCCTGCAAACAGGTCCATAGAGTAAAAACGCTAAACTAAAAGCCTGCTCTAAAAAAGTCTCCCTCCCTCTTGTTTTCATTTCAGTTCTAATTTAACTTAGATTCTCCTCCCCCACCCCTTATTTAACTCACAGTCTCTGGCCATTTATTCTGTGAAGAAGTGTCCATCCATGAAAAAGCATAATCTAAAAAAAATAAATAACACCCTATATGGTATTATCATTCCTATCCTATTTTATAGATGGGTAAACTAAAGCACAGAGTGGGATTAAGTAAACTGACCAAGGTCACACACAGCTCAGTGGCAGAGCTAGTATTCAAACCATATACTTAGCCATCAGGCAACAGTCTCCTTTTAGAAAATTCTTATACTTTAGGGACCATTTTCAGCAAATAGTCAAGATTTTTAATTCGTAACAATCTAAAAATATTGAAAATGGCCCTGAGTGTTAAAGAACTGAAGCAAATAGTACAAAAGATACTTATTCCAAGAAAAATTGTGATTGAATGCCTTATCTAGAGTCTTATTTGATCATTCATTACTAATATGGACAGTTTTTCTTTGTTTATAATCTTGCTGCCTATAATAAACTACTTAATTTTGCTCTGTACTATAGTCATTTACATCTTTGTTCATCCTGTTTGATTACAAACCCTTTAGAATAAAAGCCAATTTTTTTCAAGATTTTTTAATTTTATTTATGGATACAAGAACTGGGGCCAGAAGTGTAGGGGGCAAGAGGATTCACCTGAGAGAGTGGGGAGCAGACCAGACAGATCAACTGAAATACCCTGCTGAGGGGAGCAGAGGGTGGGAAAGGGAGGTCTGCTGCACCATGTGGGTCACCTCCAAGGCCAAGGGATCAAACTGGTGGTGCAGTGGGTAGCAACAGCTTGATAAAGCTGAGACTTTAACCCCTGCGTCACCAGGGATGCCCCAAAATCAAGTTTATGTATCTTTCCATTTATCCTGAAAATGTGATTTAAAAAACCACTTATTCTTAAGCAATTCTAATGTTTGTCACAAAATATTTTGGAATAATAGCCCTCTATTAACAGCTCATTAAAAATATCTTTGAATAAGTAATGTTAGATTTATATTTATTACTGTATGCAGAATAAGAATATAATTCTGCTAAATTAAACTTAAGCAGTTTTAAAAACTGAAGAATAGTAAACATAATAAAATGAATAATGGTTTCATCTGAGCTTTTGAGAACTATATAGACCTAAATATATCAAGCTTTTGCAAACTATTTAAACTTTATTAAAAGATTTATTTTTGAGAACATAAAGAAGCAATTTATACTTCATGAGATACTTGTGGTTCTTAATTACTGGTCAAAAACATGCTTCAATTTCCTTCTAGAAATAACACTTTCTCAGCTTAAGAATGACATATTGACTCCTGCTCTGAATTGTAATTTCTAACACAGCAGACATGAAATGAGCATTCTTCATTTCATACATCAAATGTTATTTAAGCACTTATAGTATGCAACATCCTACGCTAAGTATTAGGATAAAATCATGGGGAAATATAATTAAATATTCAAGGAGTTTATAGGAGGAGGGAGTGAGGTGTAAGTGCTATCATGGAATGTTTCCTAGATAGTTATTGTTCCCTCTTTTAAAATAAAAACATTGGCTCACCCTCCCTCCTTTCTCAGATAAGCCATGAAGCAAGCTAACTTAGAGAATTAACAATCAGAAAGGGCAGTAACAATTTAGGGTGTAGTAGTGCTGGCTTATAAAGCTAAATTTCTGTTCATTTTAGTCTTTGCCCATATATCAATTAAAAGGTTGGATGGAGTTTCATCCATTTTCAAAGTTATGTTTAGCAATAGCTGATTTAAAATACAGGCAACATTGCATCTCCAAAATTAACTCTGGCAGGTTGCAGAGAATGCATTGAAGATATAAGCAGTTCTACAAACAAGTGATTCTCAGATATAAAAGATCTATGGGATTGTTGATTATAAAATATATATATATATAAAGAAGAAAGATAAAAGTGATTTCAGATATGAATCCCAAATTCAAGCCCACCTGGCAGTGTAACAAGGAATATTAGACCTGAGTTTGTTTCAAAACCATACTTATAGTTCTAAAGCCTAAGTGTTACCGAATAAATTATCTGCCCACATAAAAAATTAATCTATACTTTAAAAAGCTACTTTTATAAAATATTTACAAATGGTTTTTATTTTACCTCTATTCAGCCCAATTAAACTGGGCTTTTTTCATTACCAATAAAAAAACAATTATTTCTAAAAAAGAATTAACTTAATTTTTATTAATGATATGCTCACTACCTAACTGTGTTGAGCATATGGTAGGTCCTCAGTGTTAGCTAAACTATACTGTTAACAAACACTTTTTAGATAAGGGGTAGAATGGAGGAGTTGCATTACCAACTGGTTTAATCACTAAAGTACTTCAGTATTTATTATGAAATGTTGTAGATCCCCCAAAACATCAATAAATAAGCACAAAACCCACACACTCAGGAATGATGTCATCTCCTTCCACTAAAGATAAATAATAGATTTGATTTCATCTGTGATCATCCATCTAAGTGGGGGAATGAATGATAGCCTCCCAATCAAAATAGTCTTTATTGGTAGTTACTCCTTTTCTGGGCTTGCTTAAATAAAAATTGATCATTTGTTCTGGTTTATCTAAGCTTATTAATACACAGGAAGTGACAGTCTAATCATGATTCTCCAGACATAATTCTAAAGTTCCTGGAATTTCTGGTAATTCCTGGTTTCAGCTATTCATTAATCCCAGAGGAAAAGAGAAATGATACAGTTTGGGACTAGATTCTGGCTTCTTGCTGAAAATGAGAAATACAGTCAAATATTAAAACTCTACAGAACTCAAAGGTTTATGGTAAAGGTTAGCACATTTAAGGGCTATCACTTTTTATTTGTTCAGATTATATGAAAATAAATTTTGAGGAAAGAAGAAAATCCGTAAATACCAGCTGTTGCCAACAATAGAAGGTGCCCTGTGTAGGTATTTAGAAAAACAGGAATAGAAGGAAGGTAACAAGCTTTTAGTCAGATACTAATATTCACACTGGGTGATACTCTTGCTGAACCTCAATGTCTTTGTTCTGTAAGTAGAAATAATAGCCAACATCTTAGAGTGCTGGTGGAAGAATTTAAATAATGACATCTAGCTTATATTTAGTGCTCCAAAAACTCATGGCTGTTATAATTTTGGAGACAGCATCTTTTTCACTCACATTTACATATGTAGCCATATTAAAAGGCTTAAATTAGTATCTGATTAAGAATAGTAATCAAATTAATATTAGCTACTATATTAGTTTTCCAGAGCTCCTGTAACAAAGTATCACAAACAAGATGGCTTAAAACACAGAAATTTATTCTTTCACAGCATGTTCACTAGAAATCCAAAATCAAGGTGTCAGCAGGGTTGGTTCCTCTTGAGGAGGCTCTGACAGAATCCCTTTCATGTCTATTAGTTTTGGGGGGTTGCCACAGTTCCTGATATTCCTTGGTTTGAAAATTCTTCACCCCAATACTTCCATCCAACTTCACATCACATTTTCCTGTGTGTGTATGTGCGTGTGTGTGCAGCCCAAATTTTCCTCTTAAGGACATCAGTCACTGAATTAAGGCCAACTTTAATCCAATATGGTGACATCTGATTATATCTGCAAAGAACCAATTTCCAAATAAGGCCACAGGTACCAGCAGATATAAATTTTGGAGGATATTATTCAGCTTAGTACATTTACAAAAACTTATTTTCAAATAGTGATTGAAAAAATCAACCCTTTAAACTAAAGATTAATAAAATATTTTATAAGATCATTGAGAGCAAAGGTCTTATTATCTCAGTGTACATGTTTAAACTTAAAATTGATGAGATTACAGTGTTCATCAAATTCACAAGATAATCTTGTGACATCTTGAGGAAGAGAAGTGAAATATACAGAAAGATATTATTATTTACCTAGCTTGAGGACTTGAGGTCATAATGCCTCTACATTTTTGATAAACTTATAAAATAACTAACAGTATTATCCTTTTTGTTTTTAAGAATAAATCCACATTGTTTTTCAAAATGGTTTCACCATTCATATCCCTACCAACTTTGGAACAGGGTTCCTCTTTCTCTGTAGCCTCTCCAGCACTTGCTGGGGGTCTTCTTAAAATATGCCCCTCTCACAGGTGTGAGACGGCATCTCACTGTAGTTTTAACCGACATCTCTCTTATTAGAAATGACAATGAATATTTCTTCATATATTTTTTGGCCTTCTAGATATCCTCTTTGGTGAAAAGTCTGATCATACTTGCTAGCAATATCTTGATTGGGTTATTTGGATTTTTTATTGTTGAACTGTATGAGGTATATACATACACATATGCACATTAATCCTTTATCAGTTATATATCATATATTTTCTCATGTCCAATTTGTCTTTATTTTCTTCTGATGTATGTATAGAAGCTTTTTTTTTTTTTACATTTTAAAAAGTTCTTACCTTGTTTTTTCTTACAATGTTTGCTTTCTTTTCTTGGTGTAGTCATAGTTCCTTATGCTCTTTCCATCCCTGCCTTGATCCCAATCCCTCCCTCTTCCCTGCAGAATGTCTCTGATTTGTAGTTGTTTGTTTTTTTTGTCATTGTTGTTGATGCTATTATTACTTTTTCCCCTTGATCCCCTATATTCCTCCTATAAGTGAGACCATCTGCTATTTTTCTTTTTCCTTCTGACTTATTTCACTAACATAATCCCTTCAAGCTCATCCATGTTTCTGTGAATGGCTCTAGTTTATCTTTTTTGATTGCTGAATAATATTCCATTGTGTATATTCCATTTCTGCTTTGGTTTCCTTTTCATCCAATTTCTATTATGCAGCATTCTGGTTAGTCTCCATATATTCATACTTCCTCTCTTTTTTTCCCTTATAGTTAATTTCTAATTTTATTACATTATGGTCATTTTGATCTGTAATGTCATTGCTAGTTGACTTGTGTGACATAATTGACTTATGTTCTATTATTGCAAATATTCTATGTGCACTTGAAAAAAAAGGTGTATGCAGCAGTTTTGGGATGGTGTATTCTGTAGATATCTGTTAGACTTATTTGGTTAAATCACTCATTTAAAGGTATTGTTTGCTAATTTATGCTTTATTTATGTTGATCAGTTCATTGTTGTAAGTGGGGGATTAATGCCCCTTTCATTATTTTGTTGTTGTTAATATCGCTCTTAAGTTCTGTTGTTGTTTTACATATCTCAGGTTTCCATTATTTTGTGTATATATATTTTAAAATGTTATTTCTTCTTTATTACCTTTCTTAATTGGAAGTCTATTTTATTAGATATTAGTATAGCTTTCCTGGTATTTTTCTTCTGGTTGTCATTTGCTTGTAGGCTGTCTTCTCTAAGTTGATGCCTGTCTTTATTGGTAAGGTAAGTTTCCTCACCTGTAAACAGCAGAAGGTTGAATTTTGTTTTGAAATCCACTCAACCACTCTGCATCTTTTAACTGGTGAGTTCAGGCCATTATATTTAAGGTGATTATTGAAATGTAGTACCTGTTACTATTTTATTATGTTTTTGTTTTTTCTTTTAGTTTGTCTTGTCTTTTTTATTTTTTGAAGGCTTCATGTTATATTTTAAGTTCTATTCCTGTTCTATTATTACTTCCAATATTTTTAATTTGAATGTTCTACTGGTGGGTTATTTGTGTGACCCATTGTATAGTGTGGTCTCTAGCTGTTTCTGATGGGCCACATTGTCACTTTCCTCATCCTCATCCTTGTTAGGTAATTTAGGTGTCTGTTGCCTTATTATTCACTGTTCTGTTGCTTTATAATAATCCAGAAATTCAGAATTTCTACCATGTGTGGATTTTGTTAATAAATTATTTTAGTTTTTGCTTTTCAGTGAAGCTCCTTATACTTTATTCTGTCTTGAATATTAATTTGCTAGGCAAAGAATTTTGAACTGAAAGTCTTTTAATTCAAGTACTTTAAATATCTTCTAGTCCCCTCATATTTTTAACATCACTACTGAAAAGTCCACTAACAGTCTGACTGGTGTTCCTTCATAGGTTATCCCTTTTTTCTCTTGATGTTTTTAATATTCTGTCCCTGTCATTGGTTCTCAACAGTTTTATTATAATTATAATGTGTCTTAGTGTTTGTCTGTCTGCTATTATTTTGTTTGGAATTCTTTGAGCCTCTTGGATCACAACTAATTCACTTCCCAGATTGAGATGGTGTTCAGTGACTATTTCTTTGAATTTTCTATGCCTGTCTCATTCTCTTCTCCTTCTGGGAGCCCAATAATACAGGGTGATATTTATTTTTTAAGTTCTTCCAGAGGGTTATTACACTATTTTTATTTTATTCTTTTTTCTCTACATTGTTCTATTCTTGTGTTCTCCAACATTATGTTTTAGAGTTCATTAACTCTCTCCATTGTTTTGGTTGTCTGCTGTTGAGGCCCTCAAGTTTACTCTTTAAATCAGTTTTAGTGATTCTTAGCTACCTTATTTCCAATTATAGCTGTCTCATATTTTCCTTATTTTTATTGTGTCATTTTATATCCGTTATAGGTTTTTGGTTTTTTTTTTTTAACTTCCATTAAATATTGCCAGAACTGTTACCCTGAACTTTTCTTATGTCACAGCTTGTTTTTCTACATTCTCACTTTTAACTTCTTATGGGTCATACTAGAGGTAGATTTTCAGACTGTTACCTTTGTACCTACTGAGTAATCTGAGGACTAATACTGGCAAGGGGCAGTAAGTATAAAAGGACCAGTTCCATTGGGAATGAAAATAATGGGGTCCAAACATTCAGAAATTCAGTTTGATTCAGAAATAAAACCTACATCAATTAAATCAGATATTGCAAACTGGAACCCTTCAGATGGGAAAAACCTTCCCACCTGTTTTACTTGTCTGACAATACTATAAACAGCAAGGAATATCTAACAAAAAGTTTTAAGGAAATTATGTAAAGGTCAATCAATTATTTTATTTCAACAATTACAGAAGGCTTTTTTTTTTCCACTCTGGATTTGGTCTAACTGAAGAACACCATTGGTCATCCTGACCTCCTTGCTCCTATTTTTACACTTCAAAGTAACAAAAAATTAGATTCAATTCATACATATACACATGAAATCTATACTGTGGACTACTGGAATTCTGCAGTGCCTTCAACCATTTTCTCACATAGTATGATTTCAAGCCTCACTATCAGCCATGGTCTTTTCCTGGATGTACTCCAGTTTACCAATGTCTCTTACAAAATGTGCCTAAAACTAGAGTATCTGAAGGGAAGGGAGAGGGGGAAGCAGAAACAGGAAGACTCTAAGAAAGTTAATTTACTTTACTTGCACAGCTGTAAAATTGAAATAATAACTTCCCCAGAAGCTTATTAGGGAAACATTAGTTAATGCATGTAAAATACTCAGAAACACTGCCTGACACAAAACATCTCAATACATGTTAATATATGATACAGAAAAGTTAAGAGTTCACAACATAAACTAAAACTTACACATATAGGTTGAGATTGAGGAAATTTAAAAAACAAAAATCATGTGTTTTGATCAGGAGTTGGAGCAAGGGATTCAAACTCAAGTAGCAGGACCCACCAAAACCTTGAGAATCACACCTCTAGCTTAAGTTCTCCCCTTTATCCACTCAGAATTTACCAGCAAATAAATATGTAACTGGGGACTGAAGCCCCTGTAGCTAGCTACTATAATTTCCTAGTGTGCCACTTTATTCCATAATGCTGCTGCTTGTAGTTGTGCCAATGGAGAGGGCTTGTCTAATATTCACCATAGATTTGGTGATAAAAACTGAAAGTGGGGAGTGTAAATGGGGGCTGAAGACAAAGGCTGTTATAGGTGGCGCCCCCTGGAGGGTGGTGCAGGTGAGAATGAAGAACTCCAGGTTAAATATGAACAAAGAACTGGTGGGGGTGGAGAGTCCAATAAGAAATACAAGGGACTGCAGAAGCAACCCTGGATCTGGCATGTGTTTTTCAATCTCCTGTAATTATGGGTTCATCCATTTCTGCATCACCATGCAGATCTTCCAAAAGACTGTTGTGGGCCTCTAATGGACATGGAGAGCCTTCCAGCAGCCAACCTCACAGAGATGCAAAGGTTTTACAAGTAGCCAAGTGACCAAAACTGTTCTCAGCTTAGCTGCTGTTACAGCCTGGAAGGGAAGGTGAAGAACCAGAGCTGGCACCTCACTGAGCTGTGTGAGTGTGGGCCATTTGTCAGGTGGTTTGGCTACTGTAGCTGCTGTTTCTAATGTTGCTTGTCTAGTGCTGTGCTGGCTCCTCTTGGCAGCTCCAGTAAGCATCTACTATTGCATCTTCTGCTATCTTCCTGAGTTGGATCCCAGTCTACTGTCTGGTTGCCCTACTCAGTGACCCGAAGATGCCATCTTGGGAGCAAGGCCTTCTGTTTGGGATAGGACTTTAAAGCACTAGACACTACTTCAGGTGAGATAAATGGCCATTTGTGGCCTCGATGACTCTTTGTTCCCCCTTGTTTGTTAAATAAATCCCATTATTGTTGTTCTCTGAACCTAAGTAGTCTTGTAATTGTGCACACTGGTAAAGAATCAGACAGTGACCAGTAAACTATTTGGGCACTGTTCTTGCCAGTTTTAGTGCCCCTTGCTAATATGCCAATGGAGAGAGCGTGTCCAATATTCACCATAGATGTAGTGATCAAATATGCCAAGATTACCAACATTTACTCATATTCACCATTTCTTCTTTTAATACAACTCTTAAAACTTAAAAAAATCAAACTTTATCAAGTATTTTGTAAGAAAAAAATTAGTCTGCTCTTAACCCCAAATAAATTTCTAACAACTGTTGCAAGATAAGCAACTCCAAAAGTAAAATTTTTAAATAAGTATCAACATGAATACAGGAAAAAACCTTCGATTTTGTACCTAGGGACTTTCTATGTAGTTATCTTTATTGTTCGACAAAACAAGATTGGCAAAATGGAAAGTTCAAAGCATACAGTATACCATTTAAAATATTTTTACCAATTTTTCTTTAATAGCAATAGCCAGAAAGCTAATTGTACATTAGGTTACAATTTAAAGCTTCTGGGTTGATGAAATTTACCAAAAATTTACTTTACCATATATACAAAACATTAACTTCCTAGATAACATGCCCAACTGTTCATATATTTATTTCTTAAAAGAAGAAAAACAGCAAAAGCTTTAAGTGCAATAGTGTGATACCAGACTATTTGACAGGGTGTTGGTGTTTGCTCTGTTCTTCCTTAGACAAGGAGCCGCCCTTAAAGTTCACAATCTTTTCCTGTTCTTTCTCTCCAACCACAGTAACCTTTTGTATCCTTCTTTCACCAGCAGCATTCTGCCAAAACTACAGGAAGCATATGAATACACAGAACTTGCCTGTAGCTATTTCACTGAGCACTGCAGATGATTTCACCAACACCTCAGTGGTTAGCTAACTGCTTTTAGTCAGTCTTGCTTTTACCCTACTATTTTATGTTTAGTGACTCTCACATATTCTTTGTTGGTTCTTAGATTCATTTTTTTTTTTTGCTTGTATGAAAAGCAACAGTTATTTCTAGAGAATTATAAAGTGAATTTCACAAACCATGTTTAAAAATAAAACATTAATATTCTTGAAGCAACTTGAAAACATTCAGGGCTCAAATTCCTTTCAAGTGTAAATAAGGTTCTACAAGACTGTTTTCTTTCTTCTAACATTCCCCTAAACAGGCATTACAGGGCCTCCCTGGTGGCAGAGAAGTTCAAGTCTCAGCACTATCAAGTTATCACCATCACTGAGGCATGAGTTCTATCCCTGGGTAGGGTGCAGCAGACCTTTCCTGTCTTGCCTGCTGGTGCTCTCAGCAGTGTATTTCAACGGATCCACCTGTTTTGCTCCCCATTTTGTCTCTGGTGAATCCTCTCATTCCCTGCACCTCTGGCCAATACCCCAGTTCTTGTATGCATAAATAAATCTTTTAAAAAATTCATTACAAGTTTACTTTGGTGGACTTAAAGTGCTGTTTTTCAAATTGCTGTCATTTGTCCAACACCACTGAATTATTTTCCTTTATAATATATTCCCTTTGGGAGGAGTCGTTTACATATCTCTAAATCTAACAAATAATAACATTTTTGGCCAACCAATCCTATGTATATAGGATAACAACACATTTATCAATATTAATAATTCTATAAAAGTCTTTTCCAACTTACTATAATGCCTTATTAGTGGCTTTGAGGGGAAAGAAATTAATGTATTTAATCTGAAGCAAACATATATGTAAGTTCTTTAAGTACTAGTGTTGAGTCGTGTGAGTTCTTTCTATATCTTTGTGATCAGTCTCTTATCAGTTTTATGGAATGCATTTTTTATGGAGGGTTTGTTTTGGTATTAGTGTGATATTGGCTTCATAGAATGTACTTGATAGTATTCCTTCTTTCTCAATTTTTTGAAAGAGTTTGTGTAGGACAGACACAACTTCACTTCTGAACGTTTGATAGACTTCATTTGTGAAGCCATCTGGTTCTGGCATTTGTTTTTGGGTGTGTTTTGATTATTGTTTCAATCACTGCTTGTAATTGGTCTGTTCAGGTGTTCTATTTCTTCTTCATCTAGCTCTGAATGATTACATCACTCTAGGAATTTGACCATTTCTTCTAAAATGCTAAACTTGTTTGCATATAAATGTTCATAGTAATCTCTGATTAGTCTTTGGATTCCTATTGAGTCGAACAACAATGAAGACACTACTTTCCAGAGTGTATAGGACATAGTCTGTTTAATTTCTCTTAGTCTGTTTAATTTCTCCTCTTTCATTTATGATCTTATTTATTTGTTTTCTCCCATTTTTTACTTGTGAGCCTGGCTAGAGATGTTCCTATTTTGCTTATTTTTTTGAACAATCAACTTTTGGTTTCATTGCTCTTTTGGAACTATTTTTAAAAATTCTATTTTTTATTTCTGCTTTTTTATTATTTCCTTTTGTCTACTGTTTTTTGTTATTCTTTTTCTAGTTCTTTGAGATGGGAGATTACATTGTTTCTTTGAGTTCCTTCTTGTTTCTTGATGTGAGCCTGTATTGCTTTAAACTTCCCTCTTACTACTGCTTTTGCTATGTCCTATACACTCTGGAAAGTAGTGTCTTCATTGTTGTTCGACTCAAAGTACTTTTTAATTTCTTCCATGATCTCCTCTTTAATCCAGTGGTCTTCCAGTAGTGCAGGGTTTCAATCTCCATGAAGTAGGAGGGTTCCTTGCTTTCTTTTCATGATTTCAATCTAGTGTGATGTCTTTATGGTTAAAGAGGATAGTTGGAATGATTTTGATCTAAATGTATCTGTTGATGTTTGTCTTGTGGCTCAATGTGACTGATTCTGGAGAATGACCTGTGCGTACTTGAGAAAAATGTATACTCGAATTTTTGGGGTGTAATGTCCTATAGATATCTGTTAGACCCATGAGGTCTAGGTCATTTTTTAGGGCTCCAGTGTTTATTTTTTTGTGTCATTGATCTGTCCATTAGTGAGAGTAGGATGTTGAAGTCTCCCGCTATATAAATATTTTCTCTAAAGTCTGTTTTCAGAGCTAGTAATAATTGTCTTCTATATTTGGGTGCTCCTTCATTCAGTGAGTATATGTTGATGAGTATTATGTCTTCCTGATATATTGTTCCCTTCATCATGATGTAGTGTCCAACTATGTCTCTTTTTACTTTGAAGTCTCTTTTATCTAATATAAGAATAGCCATTTCTGCCTTTCTTTTTGGGTCATTTGCTTATAGGATTGATTGTTTTCCAACCTTTTACTTTAGTTTATGTTTATCATTGGTAGTTAAATGTGTTTCCTGGAGACAGCAAAAGGTTGGATTTTGTTTTCTGTGTCTTTTTATTGATGAGTTTATCCATTTACATTTAGTTATATTGATATGCTGGCATCTGTAGTTGCCATTTTGTCATTTTGTGATTTTATTCCTTGTCTTATTCTGCTCTCATTCAGTCCTCTGTTGATTTTGGCTTTATGACTTTTTGTAGTATTTTTTTTGGAGTGGGGGTTTAGTAGTAATAAATTTCTGGAGATCCTGTTTATCTGAGAAGGTTCTTATTTTTTCTTCATAGAGGAATGAGAGCTTTACAGGGTAAAGTATTCTTGACTGGCATTTGTTGATCTGGAGTTTGTTGAATATGTCACTCTATTCTCTTCTTGCCTGCAGTGTTTCTTTGGAGAAGTATGATGTCACCTTGATTGGTTTTCCTTTATAGGTTATCTGTTCCTTCCCCCTTATCAGCTTCATTATTTTTCCTTGTTTTGGACTCTTGGAAGCTTTACTATTATGTGTCTTACTGTAGTTTTCCTTTCACTGTGGTAATCTGTTGTTCTTCTAGTTTCTTCTCCTATTTTCATCTCCTTCTTCATGCTTGGAAAGTTTTCTTCAATTATCTTTTTGAATAGTTTCTTGGTTCCTTGGTCTCTCTCCTCACCTTCTGGGATTCCTGTAACTCATATTTCCTTCCCTCATGTGTCAGATAGTTCTCAAAGTGTCTCTTCATTCTTTTTCCTTCATACTTTGTTCCTTTTCTTTTTTGGTTCTTTTTATATCTGTTATCTTCAAGAGTACTGACTCATTCTTCCATTTCATCAACTCTGTTTTTGTTGCTTTTCCCAGAGTTCTTTAGCTCCTCCATTAATCTTTTAATCTCCTGCATTTCTGTCTTTATGGACTCAATTTCATTTTTCAGTTCATTAATTATATTTCTCATATCATTCTTTTCCTTTTCATCTTCTTTATGTTTTTTAATCATGACATTTTTAATTCTCTATCTGGCAGGCAGAAAGTTCTTCCATGTCATTTTATTAAGTTCTGGTGGCTGATTTTATTTTTGTGCTGTGTCCTTTCCCTGAGGATTTACTTGATTATTTGTATTTTTCCCTCTCCCTGTTATTTGTTTTCTAATTTGTTCCACGTGTTAGGCCACTGTGCCGCTGGTACTGGTGGGCATCTCTTTGGGGTGCTCCTTCTGAGATGTTGTGAACTGGTGGTCAGACTGAGTCTGGAACTGTTATGCTAGACTACACATGGGTAGTGATACTGTGGATATGTTGATGTGAACTGTCCCTGAAGATTGGCCCCTTCTGCATTTACTCAGTTCCAACAGGCAATTGTGGGGTCCCTGGCTTCCAACAATGGCACAGGGGCTTCACTTTCCCAGTGTCTAGTTCACCTTGATGGTGGAGACCTCCCTGTCTCTACTCTGTTCCAAAACATGGGTACAGGGCCTGTAGCAAATGCTTTCCTGCTCACCTTTGTTTGTGGAGTACTGCCTCTGTCTTCTCAGTTCCAGCAAAGGGTCCCAATTTTAATTCATTCTCTTTCTACTAGGGGAATCCATTAGATAAAAAAGCTATGTTACAACAATTACAAAGATAAGGAAAACCATCTAGCACAATATAAAAATAAAGGCTATCTAGATACGTATACATAAACTGGAAAGCATTTTCATGTTCATAACTTCTTCTGGTCTCCAGAACGACTAGCCTACGAAGAGGGAAGGAGAGAATGGTGGATCACTCTCCTTTCAAAAATGAAAACAAAATTTCTGAATTTCCCCAATATCACTAACTTAATGTATTTCAGACTGAAAATTCCTTCCTTTGAGTTAGAGTACCACTTTTTACAATAAATTGAAAAATGTGTAGTCAGTGGTTATAGCTAAAAGTACAAATGAGGTAGGTATATCTATTCCCATACCAAAAACAAACAAAAAACCCAATGACAAGTATCTACTCCCATGCCAAAAAAAGACAATAGTTTAATATGTATATTATATATATAATATGTATGGCAATGTTATAAGTATTTTTCAACACAGCCCTCAGTCTATTTAAGAAGCCATCAGAAAAAAACATATCTTTTCTCTTTTTTAAAAGATTTATTTTTATTTATTTATGCATACAAGAATTGGGGTGTAGGCCAGAGGTGCAGGGAGAAGGGTGAGAGAATTCACCAGAGACAGAGTGGGAAGAAGAACCAGAAAACACACTGAAATACACTGCTGAGGGGAGCAGATGGCAAGACAGGAGGAGAGGTCTGCTGTGCCACATGTGGGTTAGCTTCCGGGCTGGGGATATTTGGCCATTTGGGTGGGAGGGCTCTAGGTGGTAGCATGATATAGAACTCAGCTGGCAGTGGCTGGCAATAGCCTGATAGCACTAAGACGTTAACCCCTGCACCACCAGGGAGACTCCAGTATCCTTTCTTTAATACCCTCTCCAAATTTCAAAGTTTTCCAATGAAACCTCTAAATAACCTGGGGGGTGGGGGAGGGAAAATGTATCTCATCTATTATATTTAGATTCTATATTTTTTTAACATCTTAAGATCTCTGAAATCCAATTCTAACCATTGACACTTCACAGCTGTTGTCAGTATACTTAAGAATTTGGTGGTTTGTTCAACTGGTTTTAGGATCTAATCCCTAGAAATTTACATCAACAAACAGTTAAGGATTGTTGTCTGAAAACTTTCCATTAACACCTCTGCTAAGATCAAGAAACTTGAATACTTGGAGAGTGATATGGGCAAAGATGAAAAATTCTTGGAGTTTATACTGGTGTATTATCAAGAAATACTACATTACTAAAACAATACATGGTAGAGTAGCAATATAGTGTGGAAAAACACGGAAATTAATGGCTCTGATTATAAAAATTATTCAGATGAGTCAGACTGTGAATATGAAGAGGTTTTTAAAAAATGCTTAACCAACTAATTACACTCACATTTGCTTTTAAAATATGGCCAAGAGATAGATGGATTTTTAAATATCTCTCATAATTAATTCTAGAATAGTTTTCATAATAAAAAAGAAGATAAACACATACAGTTTAATTGTTTTCTTGATGATGTTATTTTGGTAAAACAAAACACACCAACTTTCTCCTAAATATAGATTTCTAATTTTTTAAATGATATCACTTAATAGCTGCAACAATATAGGGTACAAGACAAGCTCATACATTGTTGCTAGAAACACAAGTAACTATTCTGTGCAGCACACTCAGGAATAATACTAAAATCTTAAAAATGTACATAATTTCTGACCCAGAAATTTCACTTACAGGAGCTTGTAGAAGGAAATAATCAGCTGAATGCAAATCAGTTCAAGCATAGATTGTTTATATTTTTTAAAAAAGTACAGCTGGACAAAGGAAACATTAAACAGAACAAAAAGAAACCCCACTGAATGGGAAAAAAATCTTTGCACTCCACACAACAGACAAGGGTCTGATCACAAAGATATAC
>JAGFMF010011429.1:3295101-3315750 GCA_019455555.1 Galemys pyrenaicus
TTATACAGAGAAAATTATAAAACACTGTTAAAAGAAATAGAAGAGGACACAAAGAAATGGAAAGATATCCCCTGTTCATGGATAGGAAGAATCAACATTCATTATCAAAATGGCCATCCTACCAAAAGTAATTTACAGATTCAATGCAATACCAATAAAAATTCCAATGCAATTCTTTAAGGAAATAGAGAAATATTGATGAAATTCATATGGAGACACAAAAAAAAAAAAAACCCGATTAGCCAAAGCTTTACTTAAGAAAAAGGAGAATGAAGGTATCACACACCCAGACTTCAAACTCTATTACAAAGCAACAGTTATTAAAACAACATGGTACTGGAACAAGGACAGACACAAAGACCAATGGAACCATATAGAAAGCACACAAGTAAAACCACACAACTATGGACAACTGATCTTTGACAAAGGAGTAAAGAATCTGCAATGGAACAAAGATAGCTTATTCAATAAATGGTGCTGGCAAAACTAGTCCACATATGCAAAAAAATGAAACTGGACCACCACCTCACACCATGTACAAAAATCAACTCAAAATGGGTAAAAGACCTAAATGTAAGATCCGAAACAATAAAATATATAGAAGAAAAATAGGTAAAACACTACAAGACATTTATCTCAATGACGCCTTTGAAGATGCATCCTCCAAAGCAATAAAAATGAGAGAGAAGATAAACAGATGGGACTACATCAAGATAAAAAGCTTCTGTACAGCAAAGGAAACATTAAATAAAACAAAGAGAAACCCCACTGAATGGGAAAAATCTTTTCACTCCATACAGCGAACAAGGATCTCATCACAAGATATGCAAAGAACTCATAAGACTCAAGAAAAACAAAGTAAAAAACCCAATCAAAAATTGGGCAGAAGAACTTAAAAGACACTTCTCCAAAGAGGACATACACATGGCCAACAGGAACATGAGAAAATGCTCAGCATCCCTCATAATTAGGGAAAGGAAAATTAAAACCTCAATAAGGTACCACCTTACACAGGTAAGAATGGCATACATCAGAAAAACCAACAACAACAAATGCTGGCAAGGATGTGGAGAAAAAGGTACCCTAGTACATCGCTGGTGGGAACGCAAGCTAATCCAACCGTTATGGAAGGCTGTATAGAGGTTCCTCAGTCTACAAGAAATGGAACTACCATATGATCCGGCAATCCTGCTCCTAGGAATCTACCCAAAGGACACAAAAACACCAATTCAAAAGAGCACCTGTAACCCTATGTTTATTGCAGCACTGTTTATAATTGGTAAGACCTGGAAACAACCCAAATGCCCAAAAGTAGATGACTGGATCAAGAAGATGTAGTACATATACATAATGGAATACTATTCAGCAATCAGAAATGAGAAACCAGGGCCATTTATAGAAACATGGATAGAGCTAGAGGGAGTTATACTCAGTGAAACTAGTCAGAAGGCAAGAGAAAAATATTGGATGGCTTCTTTTGGGAGGAATGTGAAAGAGCAACAACTACCAAAAAAAGAGTAAGCTCAAGGAAATGGGCCATTACAACCAAAAACAAACAAACAAACAACAACAACAAAAACTCAACAAGACCAAAAGGTCAAATATAAACTGAAGGGACTATGGGGGGAAAGGGGAGGGAGGGCAAAGATGGGGATGAGGGTTGAAGGAGCATAAGGGGCTGAGGTGATGGTGCATGGGTGAAATGGTGGTGAGAACTCCCTGGGGAATACAAATGATGTAAAATATAATTAAATAAATCTAGTTAAAAAACAAAAAAAATGTATAGCACTAAAAACTAAAATTATCTCAATTTTAAAAAAAATTCAAATGGTGATTTTCATGTAATGTTTACTTTAACCTTAATTTAAAAAAGAACTTATCGAGATTTCCTGTGAATAAGATGTGAAGCCAAAAGTGAGAATGATCATCAGCATATAAACTGTCAGGTGCCATTGAATAGGGAGGGTCAGTGGGTTGTAAAAACAGATGTTAGAGTTGAACCACAGAATTCCAAAGGGTTATAGAGGCAGTAAGCAAACAGCCAGAAAAAGAGACGTTTATACAGATCAAGGAAGTGCAAAGTCAGCATAAAGAATCCATGAGAAGTATTAATAACCCACAGAAGTGCTCTAAAATGGGGCAATCTAGACGAAATGGGCAAATTCTTTGAAGGACACAAGTTACCTAAAATAGAAAACTTGAGTCCTACAACAATGTAAAATATAATTTGTAATTAAGAGCTCATTTCTCAGAAGACAAAAACAAAAACTCCAGATCCATGAGGCTTCACTAACCACCGGTTTTCCATTAAACATTTAAGGAATAAAAAAACACCTTCACACATAAACGCTTCCAGAAAGTGGAGAAGAAAAGGAACACCCGACAACTCATTTTACGATGACAGTATTATCCCTACAACCAAAACTTGAAAAGACAGCCAATATCCTTTTAAATAGATATAAAATTTCCTTAACCAAACATTACAAATCAAATCTAGAATTATATAAAAAGGATAATACATAATAACCAAATGGGATTTATCAGTAAGCATGATTCAGCATCTGAATTAACCAATATATCTTAGCACAGAAAAAAGGAAAAAGCCATGTCATCATTTCCATAGGTAGGGGAAAAAAAATTCGATATAATGAATATAACCAAAGAAAAGAAAGACTGAACATTGAAAACCTCAAGAAAATTAATGAAAGAAATGAGAAGACTCTGGTCTAGGGCACAAGCTTCCAGTTATGAGTAAGTTCTGGGCATAAATATATAGTATGGTGACTAGACTTAACAACATTGTATTACACACTAAAAGTTTCTATGAGAGCAGAACTTACATGTACTCATCACACAAAAAAACAGTGATAATTATGTGATATGACAGATATGTTAACTTATGTTATTGTCGTAAACATTCCTCAATATAATAAAGAATTCAAATTATTATTTATATATACTTGTATATACTAACACAATGTTATACCACAATAATATGGCAAAAGCTGAAAAAACTAACAACAAAATCTAACACCATAAACAAAAACCCTCAAGAAAACAGGAATAAAAAAGAACTTCCACAACAACTTCATTAAGAACATATTCATTCAAAAATTTTAAATAAAATCCACCTTTGAAAATGTATTTATAGACATTAATTCTCCCACAATTTTAAACTTGATACTGCAAGAATCTGTTCCTTCCCCAGGGTGGCTGGCAAAATCTACAACTAAAACAAAAGCAATAATGAAAGGCTCAATTTTTTTTTCACTGAAGGTAGGATGAAACAACGACATAAAAAGCAAGGATGTCCACCCTCACCACTACCATTCACTATAGTATTGACAGGCTGTAAATAGTACAAAAGGGCAAGAAAAAATAACGTGGCATAAAAACTGTAGAGGAAAAAACAAAAATATATTTCCAGATGACAATCATGTACAGGGAATGGAATCTATAAAAAAGCTACTAATCTAGTAAATAAATTTAGCTAGGTCACAGGACATAATATTATATC
Source organism: Galemys pyrenaicus (assembly GCA_019455555.1). NCBI lineage: Eukaryota > Metazoa > Chordata > Mammalia > Eulipotyphla > Talpidae > Galemys > Galemys pyrenaicus. The sequence goes on from JAGFMF010011429.1 coordinate 3,298,619, forward strand.
CAATATTAATTCCACCCCCATATCAGCAATAAGATAGAAAATTAATATTTTTAACATTTCATGCATAACAGTATTAAGTTAAGTACTTATAAATAAATCTGACCAAAGATATGGAATATTTGAATAGTTAAACCTGCAAAATACTACAAGGGAAAAAATCAAATAACTAATATTTATAAAGAGTCATTATTATTAAAATGACAATTCTCCCCAAACTTTACTATAGACACAATGAAATACCAATTAAAATCCAGCAGTTTTTTTGAAGAAACTGACAAGTCAATGCTAAAATTTATAATGAAAATTTTAAATCTAGAATACCACAATAACTTTGAAAAAGAAAGACAAGATTGGAAGACGACACTACCTAATTTCAGGGCTTACTATAAGGCTATGGTGTCAGCACAGTGTTACTGGCATAAAGTTAGACATACAGTTCAATAAATTGAAACTGTTCAGGAAAGCACATACATACCAAGTGATTTTCAAAAAGGAGCAAAAGCTCATTCAAGGGACTGAATGGAACTGATGATGGAACAATTAATTTGAAATGCATCATGATGCTAAATATTAAAAGCTAAAATTATTAAGTTCCTAAAAGAAAGCACAGGAAATTTTTTTGTGACACTGGGATAATTAAAAAAAGCTCAGAAACAGGGCATGAAAAAGACAAACCATAAAAGAAAAATAGGTTAAAACAGATTTTATCAAAGTTTGGGAATCTTTACTCTTTGAAAGATATGTTTAAGGAAATGACAAAGCAAGCCACACACTGGGAAAAAAACAAAATTGACAAAGGGCTTAAATATGGATGTATAAAGGACTCTTTTAATCAAGGTCAAGAAGTCAAACAACGCAATTTTTTGATATGGACAAAGACATGATAAACATTAAAGAAAATCTAAATGGTCAATAGCAATGAAAAGATGCTAACATCACTAGACAACAGGAACATGCAGACTAGACAGAGAAAAACACCAAATACTCACTAGAATGACTAACAGTAAGAAAATTAGCAATGGCAAGAGTTTATGTGAATGTAGCACAACTGAAATGCTCAAACACTGCTGACAGGATACCAACTAGCACATCCACTGCTGAAAATAGTTTAGCAACTTCTTATAAAGTCAGCATGTATTTATCAAAAGGTTAATAAATTGCACTTAGAGGGCCTCCCTGGTGGCGCAGTGGGTTGAGTAACGCACTGTGAAGCAAACCGCAGCCACTGCAGCATGAGTTTGATCCCTGCTGAGGGCCAGGGAGGGGACCCACATGGTGCAGCAGACCTTTCCTGCTGTGCCCGCTGCTCCCCTCAGCAGTGTACTTCAGTTGATCTGCCTTTTCTGCTCCCCGCTTTCTGTGGTGAATCCTCTCACCTCCCCCCACACCTCTGGCCTGTACCCCAGTTCTTGTATGCATAAATAAATAAATCTATTAAAATAAAAAAAATAAATTGCACTTAGATACTTAAGTAAAAAAATCCATATGAATCACTGTACACAAATTTTCACAGCAGTTAAAACTAAACTGGAAACAATGAAATGTCCATCCACTGATGAATAACTAAACAAACTGAGATATACTCTTACTACAGAAAACTACTTAGCAATAAAAGAATGAATGAACTCTTAGTATATACAACAATATATGTATATATCTCAAAAACACTGCACTAAAAAACAAACTACACTAAACAAAAGATATCAATCACAGAAGTATCTACTATACAATTCCACTTATAAAAAAATCCTAGGAAAGACATGACTATAATGACAGAAAGTGTATCAGTAATTGCCTGAGGGTAGGGCATCGGAGGGTACAAGGAAACAGTTTTAGGATGATGAAATGTTCTGTATCATGAGTGTGGTGATCATAATTCAACTACATACAACTACTAAAATGTATCAAAGCATATACACTAAAAAAGATTATTTTAATATATAGAAATTAGGCTTTAATATAGTTCAAAAATATAAAACAATAAGTGATACAGACATAACTATTACCCTTTTAAGTACCAGTACTTCAGAACCTGCAAGAATGACATAAAATTTTATTGGTTTATCATTTCTGAAAACCTCCTTCCATCTCTGTAAGACTTAGTATAGGTATTACCTCTTCTAGAAATTACTGCCTAAATTCCTATACTGACCAAGTGCCATCTTCTATACTCCCAAAGCAAATTATCCATCTTACTTAAATACATTATATTAAAAACAACTCTATTTATGTCTATCACTTGCACATTTTTGCTTTCCCAAGCATTTAGACACCTAGCACACAGAAAGTCAATGAGATTGAAATAAACAAACATAAAGCCTACACATAAAGTATTGACACATAAAACACAGACTGCTGTCAAATAAAGGAAAAATATTTTTTCAAGGAAAAAAGAAATGCCAAAGAAGGAAAGGGGACTTGTCAACATCAGCAAACTTCATATCATTTTTAGTGTATGGAAATTTATCTTAGATATTCATAAAATCTAATTATAGCAAGCTACTTTAACTTAGCATGCTATTTTTCAAAGAATCCTAAGAATCATGCAAATTTACCTCCACAGTTTTATAAGAGGCTTACAATTTTTAAAAAGCACTCTTTACACTATGCTTTTACAATTTTGTAAAAAGATGCCTACAGTCCCATTAAACACTATTACTATAGATGCTAAAAGAGAAAATGCAAAGAAATGTTTTCTGTTATTAAATGCTTTAAACAGCAACTAAGGACCTATCAGTCACACTTCCCCACTATGCACAGAATTCCTCTTAAATGCAGACCATGATATAGGTGCTAGAAGCAAACAGTCTAATTCCAATACAGTTCAATTGGCCTGCCCTTTGTCATTAGGGAGAAACACTACCCACCCTTTACACCTGGTAATTAAATAAAACACAAAGTATTAGCACATTTCTCTGCTACTCCTAATGAGAAAAGACAGCACAACCCTACTAATGTAAAGTAAGGGAGCCAGAGTACTAAATGGTAGAATTCCAAATTAAAAAGTATAGTTTCTTTACATTTCAATAAAGTACAGATGCAACTGAGCAACAGAATGAGCTATAGACTTTCAGGTAGAAACAATAATATTCCTTCCATCACCCCTCCCCTAGTAAAGCACTTTGAGTTTTTCAAAGTCCTTTCCCATCATGTTCCATCTATCTTCACAACAATTCTATGAAATAACCAGAGAAGGCAATTTCCATTCATAAATGAGGAAAATACAAATCAGAGCAATTAAAAGACACATAAAATTGCTAGTAAGTATTCATTAGCTCTAGTTAGGAAGAGGGAAGAACTGAGGGGAAATATTGGAAACCAATTTTATCTAAGTTTTTTCATGATAAATAATGTATTTTAAAAGCTAGTGATAAAAATGAACTGAAAAGAGAATAAGGACAAGTAAACAGGGTAATAATCAATTTTACATTATCTCCTGCTTTACTGCCTTCCTTCCCACTATCTACAGTATATCCTACATATATAAAGTAAGTCTACATCCTCCATATATAAAGATGACAACTTCCCGAAACTTACTGGGCTCTTTGTTAACCTCACTTTCCTAGAAAGACTTCCAAAAGAGACAACAGGGAAATGGATAGGGCAGAGGTCAGAAAACAGAAGACATGAATGAATAGACTACTGTGGAATTAACAATAACTTTTAGAAGTAGTAAGTGTGAATGAAGAACTTGAGTAGTCTGACAAGATGTACAAGAACTCTGACAAGATAGCTAGTCAAGTAAGGTACTTAATAAAATCAGCTTGTAGAAGAAAGGCCTCAATCTTTATCAGAAAGAGTTAATATTTGCATTCAAGGATTTCCAGAATTACTCAGAATCATAAAAATCAGATAATTGAGATGAACTTTATTTTTTTATTAAGGAGGAAACTGATTATATCTTTTTATTGAGGGAAATCTGGTTTATAACACTGTATGTGATTTAGGGGTATAGGGCCACCACACCTTTTTGGGTGTATGTTACTGCACCACATCCACCATCCAAGCACCCATAGTCCTTTATCCTAGACCACTGTGCTCCCACCTCCTGCCTCTTGCAGCCTCAATTCTTCAGTCGTTTCTAGGATTTATTTTGGTTTTAACTTGACAAATAAAAAGGTTTTTGAGGTTATTAGAATCACAGTGTATTTAGAGGCTAGAGAGTTTATGGTACTGAGTCTTTTCATCCATGAACATGGTACATATTTCTACATTAATTCTTTTGTTTTTATTTATTTTTTAAAGATTTTATTAATTTATGCATACAAAAGCTGGGGTGCAGACCAGAGGTTTGGGGAAGGTGAGAGGATTCACCAGAGACAGTGTGGGGAGCAGAACAGGCAGATTGACTGAAATACATTGCTGAGGGGAGCAGTGGGTCGGGTGAGGCAGGAGATGTCTGCTGTGCCCTGTGGGTCTCCTCCCTGGTCAGGGATCTAATTCGCATTACAGTGGCTGCTGAAGCTCCACAGTGCTGGGGTGGGGGGGGGGGCTAATTATTTTATGTCCCTCAAAAAATATTTTTTTAATTCTCTCCATAAACATAAACATTTGGGGCAGCACGTACGGTTTAATGATTAGATGTCCTTTNGGGGGGGGGCTAATTATTTTATGTCCCTCAAAAAATATTTTTTTAATTCTCTCCATAAACATAAACATTTGGGGCAGCACTTACGGTTTAATGATTAGATGTCCTTTATTACTGTTCTTGTGAATGGGCTTTGCTTTCTATAACTTTTACAATTGGTGATTTCTAGAGTAAATGAGCAAAAATGATTTTATTATAACTAACAACCTTGCCAAATCTCATCACTTTTAATGATGGCAATGGTATATCATTTTTAATCCTGCATACTTCTCTTTTTCATGTCTTATAGCACTAGAGGATATATCAGTCAAGATTCTTCAAAGAAACAGAAAAACAAAGGAGAAAAGAACTAGGGGAAGGAGAAGAAAGGAATGAAAGGAGAGAGAGTGATAAATTTATTTTAAGGAACTGGCTCGTGCAACTGCGCAAATTGACATGTCTGAATCTGAACAGCAGGCCAACTGGCTATAAACTCAAGAGTTGATGCTGCTGTCTTAAAGCAGAACTTCTAAAAACCTCAGTTTTTATTCCTAATGCCTTTTAAATGATTGAATAATACACACCCATGTTACTAAGGGAAATCTTTTCTTAAAGTCAACTGATTCTAAGTGTTAATCATATAAAAAAAATACCTTCAAGGCATGGTGTAATGTTTTGTTAAGTAACTGTATACTATAGCCTAGCAGTGCTGACATAAAATTGATTATGAAAGAGGGTACATTTCTTAACCATAATTTTAAGAACTTTTAAAGCATCAACACTAAGTATGATAAATGCAAAGGTTTTTGATAAAAATCCCTTGTTTTCAAACTGAGGACTTTCCCTGTATTTCTAGCTTGTAAATAAGAGGTTTTACCCTGAACTGGGTATCTTTCCTGACACTTACAGAGATGATCTCACAATTTTACTTCTTCATTATGTGGTAATATAATATCAATAGATTTCCTAATGTTAAACTATCCTCACACTTTTTTTGAAACACAACTCAATTGTTATTTTTTTTAATGTACCACCAGATTCCATTTGGAAATCTGTTTAGGATTTTTTTATCTATGTTCATAAATAAAACTAGTTAATAATGTTGACTGCTTGTGCTAGCCTGATGCATCACAGTTGTACAAGGCTCATAAAATTAGCAAGGGAACATTCCCTCTTTCCTATTCAGTGAAATAGCCTATAAATGTGGCATTATCTAATTTGACTTAATTGTAAAAATGCGAGGTCTAGTGTGCTGGCAAACATCGTATTTCTTCCTTTAGTTATCAGTTCAAACAGTTTCATCAGTTCCTCTTCTTAAGTATTTTAGGTTTTATTTTTTCATTTTAAAAAATATCTATGGTTATTTCCCTATTTTTATTCTTAATATATTGATTTATTGCTTTTTTCTCTCGGCTTTTTGTACCATAATTAATCTTTTCAAACAATCAGCTTTTGGTTTATTCATGATATCTATGTTTTTATGCTCATTTATTAATAATAAACATTACTATCTACTGAGCAGTTAAAACAAAAACTGGTTCGATGTGTTATATAGATTATCTCACTTAATCACAACCCTATGAAGTTGCTTCTATTATCTTTATTTACAGATTAAAAGGTAATCAGACACAGATAGAGGAATTTGATCAAGTTCACAGAATTAGGAAGCAGAAAACTAAGAATTCAAAACCAGGCAATATGGTTCAACTATGTGTTTAACTACATATAATTCTTTATAATTTTTCATTATTATTTCTTTCCTATTACTTTTGTTATATAGTAAATTCACTTTATGTATCTACTCCTCTGAAGTTCTATTACTTTTATAGGCAAAATTTTAATTTTTCTAATTCACTAATATTTATGCTTCAGATACAGGAGCACCTAGTTACATAAAGCAACTATTAACAGACTTAAAACAATATATCAACATAAATAGAATCCTTGTTGGAGACTTCAACACACTACTGCCACAAATGGATAGATATCCAGACAGAAAGTTAACAAAAAAATAAAGGTCTTAATGAAGTATTAGATCAGATTTACTGCATAGTTACAGGATTTCCCATGCTAAAAGCAATGGTACACTTTCTTCTCCAGTGCACATGGAACATTTTCAAAAATAGATCACATACAAGGACATAAAACAAGTCTCAGAAAATATACAAAAATAGAAATTATATCAAGCATCTTCACAGATCACAATGCTATAAAGCTAAAAAGTAACCATAAAAGGAACCCTGGAACAACCAAAATATGTGGTGACTAAACAAAATGCTTTTGAACAACTCTTTGGTTCAATGAAGAACCCAACATATTCTATGAGGCGAACACTACCCTGATTCCAAAGCCAAACGAGTACAAAAAATATATATAGACCAGTTATCTCTGATGAATATAGATGCAGAAACCCTCAACAAAATCCTAGCAAACCTAATATCGTAACTTATCAAGAGAATCATCAACCATAATGAAGTAGGCTTCATCCCAGCGATACAAGGCTGCTTCAATATACATAAATCACTCAATGTCATCCATCAGATCAACAAAACAGAGAACGAAAACCACATGATTACCTCAACAGATGCTGTAAAGGCATTCAACAAGATCCAACATACATTTATGACAAAAAATGGGAATGGAACCTACCTAAATATTATAAAAGTCGTATATGGCAAAATAAACAATGTATCATTCTCAAAGGTGAAATGCTGAAAATATTTTCACTAAGATCACCAACAAGAAATGGGTACCCACTATAATCACTGTTATTAAAAATAGTCTTCCAAATTCTAGCTGAAGCAATTTGGTAAGAAAAAGACAGAAATGGAATTCAAACTGGAAAAGAAAGGAAACTCCTGTCACTTGATGTACTTACAAAGCCAAAGATTCTACAAAAGTACTTCTAGAAATAATAAATGAATACAGTAAGGTGGCAGGATACAAAATCAGCAGACAAAATTTAGTGGCATGTCCATACATAAACAGTGTACCAGAAGAAAGGGAAATAAGGACTATAGTTCCATTTATAATGATGCCAAAAAGAATGAAATACCTGGGAATAAACTTATTCAAAGAGGTGAAGGACCTGTACAATGAAAACTATAAACTTCTATTAAAAGAAATAAAAGACACAAAGAAATAGAAAGCTATCCCATGCTCATAGGTAGAAAGAACTAGCATCATTAAAGTGGTCACACTACAGAAAGCAATTTATAGATTTAATACAATGCCTATCAAAATATCAATGTTTTTAACAGAAAGATAACAAACAATTAGCAAATTTATATGGAACCACAAAAGGTCCTGAATAGCCAAAACAATCTTGAGAGAAAGAAGAAAGATGGAGACATCAAAATTCCTGCCTTCAAACAATATTACACAGCAACAGTAATCAAAACAGTATGGTAATGGAACAAAAACAGAAACTTGGAATGATGGAACAGAATTGAAAGCTCAGATTCAAATCCATGTAAATAAAGAGAGCTAAATTTCAAAGGAATTGCAGTCATACGGTGAAGAAAAGATAGCCTTTTTACAAAATGGTGCTGGGAGACAAGGATAGTCACACACACACACACACACAAATAAAACAAGACACATTTAACATCATATACAAAAATTCACTTAAAATGCATTAAAGATTTGAACAAAAGAATCAAAACCATAAAGTACTTGAAAGAAAATATAGAGAACACACTACATGGCATATACCATAAAAATGTATTTAGGAATATAACCCAGCAGCAAGGGAAACAAAAGCAAAAGTAAACAAGTGGGACTATAACAAACTTAAAAGCTTCTGTACCTCAAAAGAAACCATTACAAAAACAAAAAGATAGGGGGATTCCCTGATGGCCCAGAGGTTAAGCCTCAGCACTACCACTACAAGCTGAGTTTGATCCCTGGTCAGGGAGTTCACCCACATCTGGTGCAGTAGACCTCTCTTTATTGCCCCCTGTTCCCCTCAGCAGTATATTTCAGTCAGTCTGCCTGTTCTGCTCCCCACTCTGTCTCTGATGAATCCTCTCACCGCACCACTGACCTATACCCCAGTTCTTCTATGCAATAATAAATATATATATTTTTTTAAAAAGGTGACAGAATGAAAAAAAATTGTATGCTATACAGCTCGTAAGGAATTAAGCTCCAAAAATGTATAAAATATTCACATAATCTAATAACAATCTTTGCCCAATAAAAAAAATGGACAAAGGACCTCAACAGACACTTCTCTAAAAAAGACATTCGGATGGCCTATAGAGATATACAAAAAATGTTCAACATCACTTATTATTATAAGAGAAATGCAAATTAAAACCGCACTGAAATACCACCTCATCCCTGTGAGAATCACCCATTTAAAAAAGAATGCAATTAACAAATTTTGTTGAGGTTACAGTGAAAAAGGAACTCTCATCCACCGTTGATTATGAATGCAAGCTGTTACTGCTCCTTGAAAACAGTATGGAAATATCTCAAGAAAATAAAAATGGAAATTCCATTTGACCCAGCAATACTGTTATTAGACATTTAAACAAATAACATGAAAGCTTAATATGAAAAGATCTATATCTATGTACACAGTAGCAGCACTGCAAATCAGGGCGCCTCCCTGATGGCCTAAGGGTTAAGTCTCAGCACTATCATCACTACACACTGAGTTCAATTCCCAGCCAGGGAGCTAACCCAAATATGGTGCAGCTGACCTCTCCTGTCTTACCCACTGCTCCCTTCAGCAGCATATTTCAATAAATCCACCTGTTCTGCTGCCCACATTGACTCTGGTGAATCCTCTCACCATCCTACACTTCTGGCCTACACCTCAGTTCTTTGAAGCCACAAAAAAAAAAAAAAAGTGCCAAATCATGAGACCAACCAAAGTGCCCCAACAGATGAATGGATAGAGAAACTGTGGAGCATCTATTGAATAAAATATTACAGAGCTGCATAGAAAGATGAAATAATGGCATTTGTAACAAGATGGATGGACCTTGAGGTGATTATGCTGAGTAAAATCAGTCAGAAAGTGAAAGACAGATTTCAGATACTTTCACTCACCTGAGGAATACAGATACAAAAAAAAAAAAAATATGCACAATCAACAGAAGAAATAAAAATGTGAACTCAACAGAAAAGAACTAATGGTAACCAGAGGGATTATGGCAAAGGGTGGAGGAATTGAGAGATGGAGGTAGATGGGGTCTGGACATGGGCAGTTTGGGGGAAAATATGTTTTTTCAAAGACAGTATCACACTGCAGTACATGGCAGTAGTCAAGAGTTTAGGGAACATCACCTCTTTGATCAAATGCAATCTAAAAAGAGCTACTTTTTCCTCTAGTTACGTGTATTGACCACCTGACTTATTTTAATGGGACATCTTTGATGTTCTGTGCCTTCTTCTTGATGCACTATAAAGAGAAATAACATCATGAAACTGAGTTATCTGAAGAGATAATTTTATCACAAAGAAAGTGAAGTTTGTCATGAAATAGGCCCTAAGATGAAGAGGGTCACAAGAAACCTTCCTTTACTTTTTATACTATACTTTAAATAGTACTTAAGTCGCCTTGGTAAAAAGTACATGCTGATAGAAAACCAGTATGTCTTCTTAATTTTCAAAGTTTTGATATTATGGCACACAAAGACACAAAAAGCCCTCAGGGGCTAATATCCCCAACTGAAATAGCATTTTCAAGTAAAAAAAATTACTTTCCATTAAGATTTATCAATATCAAACAAGTTGTCAAAATCATCTTCTCAGGAAATCCACAATGAACTTCACCTTTAAACACAATAACTTTAAAAGCTTTCATCTATGAGTGTATGTTTAAGATACAATTTAAGATGCCAAGTTTTCTTTGCCAGGAAAAGAGTGGGAGGCATTCATTGGTAATGTCTTACTAATGTCAGTAAGTCTTTCATTAAAGTAGAATGCACATTCCTTTGAGATCAGAGTAGAGAATATATATTATGAGTCAAGTGAAGTCTTTTTCTATTTCTATAGAATGCAAATAAAAGTTAATACATTTCAAAACAATTTTTACTATTTTGTCTTTAAACATACTCATTGCAAAACACATCTTTTCTTACCCTTGAACTACATTGTACATTTAAGCTATATCATAAAGTTTTCAGTCTTCTGCCTGACAGTTACTCAAATAAAATAAAGCATTAAGTTCTTTTTCCATGCTTTTTCCTTCCTTTATAATGATGTATGGGAAACTTGAAGACAATTTTAATATACGTGTACTAAATCCAGATAATGACAAAGACATCACATTAACAAAACAGACTACTGTCAAAGCCTTTTTAAAATTTTAACAAGGTTTTATAATGTTACTATTCTATATTTGTTATATCAACTAATGAAACTTTGATAACTTGATAGTTTTCCTGAAAGTAACTGCAGATTTACTTTGTCTCCTCAGAACACTATTTGTGCATATACATATAGCTAAATAAGATGAAACCATGCAATTAAGTATTTAAAAGCAATTATTTTCTAGGTAAGAAGGATTTCAGTTAACTTTTGTAACTTCCTGGTTTCAAACATGCAAAGAAGAATTGTTTTATTAAAGTGAATTTACTAATTAATATAAAGTATCATGAGATTACACTCATTTCCACCACCTATTGTGTGATGATTCTATGCTATCTGTGAAGTATATTTTATTTTAGGTACATTGCCAAAAGCTAAAAATAAGCACAAATATGTAGTCAGGAAAAGAAAAACAAACCCTTTTTGAATAGCAAGGCTTAGCTCTATTCAAAAAACTTACATCCTTCACGCAGTCTCTGGTCTAAGACTGCTTGATCATAACTTATGACACATAAAAACAAATAAGGTATTTTTGTCTGTGGAACTACGTCCAAATATAACCTAAACCTCAAGTTTAATTATTAAAAGAGCTATATGTTCCCTAAAAGTCCAGGATTCCATACAACCCTTTAACAATCCTGAAAAAACATAAAACTCCTAGACCATGGATTTTCTTTTATTCCTACACTAATGAGCTAGACTGAAAGATCTGCAAAGAACAATCTTATACCTCGTCTTCAATATCTATTTTAAGTACTATTTCTTGAAATGAGATATTATATTTCATCTACAATGTCTGGACATGGTAGGCACTGAAAACATTGTGCTGCCAATTTATCTAAAATAATCCTCAGTGGAGACCTCCCTGGTGGCTTGGTTAGGTCTCAGCACTATCACCACGACAGCCTGAGTTGAATTCCCTGTCAGGGAACTAATCCACATGGCATAGCAGATATCTCATGTCTCACTCGCTGCTCCCCTCAGCAGTGTATTTCAGTTAACCCGCCTGTTCTGCTCCTCACTCTGTCTCTGATGAATCCTCTCACTCCTCCCTGACCCCCACTCCACACCCCAGCTCTTGTGTATATAAATAAGTAAATCTTAAAAAAAAAAAATAGTGGTGATGACGATGATAGAATGTATAGTTGATTTGAAGAGGATTTCAGATATAATTCCTTTTCAACAAGTGTTGACAATATTGTAGAAAAATCAGAACTCTTGTACATTTCTGCTGGTACAGACCCTTCAGAGAACAGTCCAATAGTTCTTCAAATAGTAAATGTACAGTTACCACATTACCCAGCAATTCCACTCCTAGGCATATACCCAAACAAAGTGAAAATACATGTACATGAAAAAATCTGCCCATGAATGTTCACAGAAACATTATTCAGAATAACCAAAAGTAAAACCCAAATGTCCATCACCTAATGAATAGGTTAGTAAATCATAGTATATCCAAACAATGGAATGCTATTTGACAACAAGAAGGAATGAGCACTGTAGATAGTACAACAAAACTAACCTTGAAAACATGCTAAGTGAAAGAAGCCAGTCAAACAGACCACAGTAGATGAAATGTTCATAACAAGTAAATAAATTAGTGGTTGCTCAAGGCTAAGCAAATGAAGAGAAAGGAAAAGGGTAATGGCTAAGGACAGGATTTCTTTCTATGGCAGTGAGAATGTTGTAAGTTGATTGTGGCAATGGATCATAACTCTAAATATATTAAATGCCAATGAATTATATACTTTAAATTGTATGTGAACTGTATTGCCACAAAGCTGTTAAAATTTCCTTTGCTGCACAGTCCTGAAGATGAGGCTGAGGGGCCAGCATGGTGAAGTTCATACTCTTGTCTGTGCCCTGGGACCAAAGGCTGCGGACCCTTGCAGACCTGCAGTGGATCCTCTCCTTCATTACTATGGGTAAGGTGGGTTGGGCTGGGGGATGGGAAACCACAGCACCTGCCACTCCAGGTCCACACAAAGTATACAGATGGTGGAAAGACCTCAATGGAGCTCAGAGTCCTACCCAGGGAGCCCTCTTAGACCTGTCTGGAGGCTTTGGGAGGCTATGGAGGTCCTCAGGTAGAAGGCAATACCTGTGGCTTTAGGCAGATTGCTTAACTAAACTTGGCATGGGTTCTACTTTGGTGCTAGGACAGAGACTCTGTCTCAGATGGGCTGGTGGAGTAGGGAAGGATCTAGGTGATGGTGAGAAAACCTCAGGATCCTCAAACTGCTCAAGGGGTTGATTTATTTCCTTCCTTCCCTCCTTTCTTTCCTTCCTCCCTTCTCCCACTCTTCCACAGACAAGAAAATCAAGATCGGGGCTGGGGAATTAGATTGGCTCTTAGACAAACAGGAGGGGGAGCAAAGGTATGGCTGAGAGTGGATTGGGGAGTGAAGCAAACCTGGGCTCAGGTCAGGGGTCTGACTGGACAACTGACTGGCTGTGTGAACTTGGGGAGCCATGCCTGACCTCTCTGGGCCTCTATGTCATCTGCAGAACTGGAATAATAACACTGACCTTACATGGATGTTATGAGATGAATGAAAAAATGTATTTACTTCTGTCCCACTCAGACGTGGTCCCAAAGCCTGGGAGTGTCAGGAACAGCCTCACCCCCACAATGAACATATCAACCACAACTAGAGAGGCTACACTTGCCCAAAGTCCAGCTATACTGAAGGGAATCTTCCCCAGAAAGACTCAGGGCTGTGGATTGGGAAGAGAGAGTTAACTGGGAAGCTATGGGATTCTTCTCATCTGCCAGTACCAGAAAGGGTGGAAATAGCTACCCCCCTGGCTGTTGTTCAGAGTGTACACAGGTGCCAGCAGCATGGTGTTAAAACATAGGCATACACTGTACAGACAGTCAACAGCCATTGTACACATACATACATACCAAGTGCTACCTCAAAAACTTCCCCAAACTTTGCACCTGAAGCATTCCTAAGCTCTCCTGTCCACCTGTGACTATATAGGTGCCTCTCTTTCTTTCTCCTTTTCCTATAAACCTGTCCTTTTAAAAATGTAAAAAAAAAAAAAAGGATTTCCCCTTTTTCCTCCCCCTATCCTTAGCCTTGCTTATGACTGATGTGTGTCTCTTTCCCAAGAGTTGTTAAACATTTTTAAGTATTTCTGGTTCTCCCTACTACCCAGGAACACTAAGTGCTTTAAATGCCCAGGATTGTAGATGTGGGGTCCTGTACTCTTCCTTCTGCCATAAGGAAAAGAGGAAAGGAAGCAAAGGAAGGAAGGAAAGTAGAGGAGGATGAAGCAGGTATGGACCTCCTGCGTTGAGAGACCATGGGGAGGGAAGCCTATTTTTAAAAAAAAATCCCTTTGCTATAGCATAACATACATTTATTAATGGGATATCCAAAAGCAGGGGACTAAGATTTGTAGATATTAAATATGTAGAAATATATAATATTACTTATGTATTTAAAAACAAATACCTTTTTCTAATACATCTGAGAAGTGGACTACATTTTCAGCCACAATGAAGTAACAGGTACTATACTAGCTTTCCTCGAGTAACCTCAGTAAAAATAAACAAAACATATGACTCTTCAGAAGGAAAAATAAAAATATAAAATAGTTCCATTTATAGGTGGAGAACAGCAAAACTGAACAAAGGATCAGGAAAAAAACAAAACTTGCAAGTGGACCATAGAGCTGAGTCATACAGCAGAGGAGGAGGAGTGAGAGGGGTTAAAACAGGGGAGGGAAGAGCACAAGGGACATGGTGATGGATCATGGGTGCTCTGGTGATGGAAGAACCATGGGGGCTACACCTGAGGGGAGAACAATGATGTTAGAAAATAAATAGGGTCTCCCTGGTGGCCTAGAGGTTAAATCTCAGCGCTATCACTGCCAAGGCCTGAGATCAATCCCCAGCCAGGGAGCTGCCCCACAAATGGGGCAGCAGACCTCTCCTGTCTCACCTGCTGTTCCCTTCAGCAGTGTATTTTCATTCAGTAGATCTGCTTGTTCTGCTCCCCACTCTTGTCTCTGATGAATACTCTTACCCCATCACCTTCCACCCCTGACCGACACCCCAGTTTTATGCAAGAAAGAAAAAGAGCAAGCGGGTGAGAGAAAACATATTACTATTATTTTTCAGGTACGAAACAACTGATAACACAGGAATTGTATACCACATATACTCCAGCTTTTACAGGGACACTTTCCCAACTATATCACAGAAAAGTATAGCCTAAGACAAGCATGATGGTCTTACTGAATTTGAGACACATAGATGTGGACTACTTGAATAGTTAGGATTCATATGACAGGTTAGTGAAAAGAGGGCAAAAATGTATAAGGGGTGGCTCCAATATCTGTTATCAGAGTTCCTCGAGCACCTCTTGCTTAATTGTAGGCTATATATAATATAAGATGAGACTCCATGAGGCCTTACAGAACCACCATCATAGATCTGGGATCTGAACAGATACCAGAAGCTGCAAACCACTGGGAAAAACTGGAATTTCATTTAGCCAGAGTAGAGACATTCCTTATACCTTGGGCACTTAGATATCCTGCTGAAACCCTGAGAGGTCACATACTAGAAAAAATACCAAGTCTTAGACAAAGTACAAAACCTGAATAGGCCTATTACAACATAAAATAAAACCAACTGAAAGGTCAAAAATAACTTCAGGCCTCCGTGATGGTGCAAGGGGTTAAGCAGCAGTACTACAAAGCTATCCGCAGCCACTACAGGAGTTTGATCCCGGGCCAGTGAGGTGATCCACGCTGCGCAGCAGATCTCTCCTGTCTTGCCTGTGGCTCCCCTCACCAGTGTACTTCAGTAGATCTGCCTACTGCTTCCCACTCTGTCTCTGGTAAATCTTCTCACCCCCTGCACCTCTGGCCTGCACCCTAGCTCTTATATGCATAAATAAATCTTAAAAAAAAAATTTCATACCTGCCAGAACAGTAGTCAAGTTCTTTAAAGAAGACAACATAATTGAGATTTCCTAAATGTGATACACAATATCCAAACAATCAAAAATTAAGGCATGCAAATAAAGCAGGAAAATGTGCTCCATTATGAGGGGGCTAAGACTCATCAGACATAGACCATAAGATTACAATATTAAGTACAGCCAACAACAGTTTTAAAACAGCTATTATAAATGTAAACTTCACTGGAAAAACTGAAAAGTAGGTTGAAAACTACAGAAAGACCAATGAACCAGAAAACAAACAGAAATTACCTAATCTGAAGAACAGGACTTACTATCAATAAGTTTAATATATGCATAATTAGAGTTCAACAAGAAAGAAGAGAATGGGTCAGAAAAATATTCAAAGAAATAATGGCCCAAATTTCCCTTAACTATCTGCTATGGAGCCAGAAAGCTCAGTAATCCCCAAGCAAGAAAAAAAAAACAGGTACATAAATAATAGCTAACTTCTGATCAGAGAAAATGATGACCAGAAGACAATATACAACTGTCAACCCTGATTTCTATATCCAACAAAAATATCTTCCAAAACTTGGGGAAATAAAAGACTTTTTCAGATAAATGAAAGCTAAGAGAACTGTCACCAGCAAAAACCCCATTAGAAATGCTAATGGAAGTTCTTAAACCAAAAGAAAATAGTACAAATGAAAAGTCAAACCTGGCTGTTGGTCTCAACAAGGAAAGAATGTTAAACATAAAAAAACTTTTTTCCATTCAGAAATGAACTAGTTCCCATCCTACACAAACTCTTCCAAGAAATCGAGAAAAAAGGAACATTACCTAATACATTCTATGAAGCCAATATTGCACTAATACCTAAACCAAACAAAGACAGTACAAAAAAAGAGAACTACAGACCAATTTCCCTAATGAACACAGATGCAAAAATCCTCAACAAAATTTTAGCCAACAGAATACAACAATACATAAAAAGGATAATTCACCACAATCAAGTGGGATTTATTCCAGAAGCTCAAGAATGGTTTAATATCCGAAAATCAATCATCGTCATCCAACATATCAACAAAAAGAAGAACAAAAACCATATGATCATATCAATCGATACAGAAAAGGCATTTGACAAAGTCCAACACCCATTCATGATAAAGACTCTCGAAACCCTTGGAGTAGAAGGACAATACCTCAACATGGTAAAGGCTATATATGACAAACCTACTGCAAATATAATCCTCAATGGGGAAAAACTGAGAGCAATTCCCTTAAGATCAGGAACAAGACAAGGATGCCCACTCTCT
>JAGFMF010011429.1:3325921-3337001 GCA_019455555.1 Galemys pyrenaicus
AAAAAAAAAAAAAAGGAAAAAAAAAAGGAAAAAAAAAAAGGAAAAAAAAAGGAAAAAAAAAAAGAATAACAAATTGAGATTCCTATAAAATAATAAAGAACTCACTAATCCTTGGATCACTAACAATCCCTGCATTTACATATGTAAATGTGTGTATCTTCATATATAAATACAGATGTATTCTATATCAATTAGCACAGTACATTTTAAAGAGTCCACATGAATTAAAGTATGATACAAATGCAACAGACACCAATATACCCTCCTACAAAAGATTATAAACCTAAAAATACTTAAATATTACCAGTTATATTCATTAAACAATTCTGCCAGCCTAAATAAAGGGTACAAAGATACAAAAATGAGTTAAGACTTGGTCCCTAACGTCAAGGAATTTACATGAAAGGGTAATCCAGAAGAATTAGGGGTAACTAGACTTTCCAGGTAAAAAATTGGGAGAAAGACTATCAACATACAAAGAAAACAAGAAAAAAGCATGAATGTGAAGAACATAATTACATAACTACTAGTCCTGAGTAGCCAGAGCAGGGGGAATAAGGAGAAAGAATGTGTGGGCATGAAATGGTTGTACATAAGCCAGGAAAGGCAATATATGTTATCACAAGGTGTTTGTATTTTCCTGGAGGAACAGAGAACCTGATATAAAATAAAGTTTGTACAGCACTAACTAGTAATAATGTGGAAGACAGACTTAAAAAGAGAAATTTGGGGATGAACAATATGGGAATACTAATGTAATAATTACGACACTACGGAAACAGTATAAGTAAAATGTGACGGGATCAACCATAATGTTAGGGGGAAAGACCCTTTTGAATGGATTATATAAATAGGTTATAGACTTTGATTCCCATTCCAAACCTACAAGATCCAAGGACTACAAATCCCATAAGGTCATTATCGAAGAGCGGATCACTGGGACCTGAGGGTGAAGTTAAGCAGCCAGGCTGAATATAAAAGCAGACACGTGGGCTTTGGGGGGTCCTTTTTCCTTGGGAGTCAGCTCTCAGCGCACCCTTGGGTTCCAGCTCCAAGAAACTGGTAGGATATTTACAGATCTGTATTCCTCTCTTCTCCTTGTGTTATTCACTACGCTATTTCTCCTTCCCTTGTAAATAAAACCCTTTATTAACCTTTGTTGTGTGTGCCTGCAGTCGGGGCATTATAAGTGCCGTTCGAGCGCGCGGGTGAGGACCCAGTCAAGCAAACCCACTTTATATTAGAATTGCCCTGTAACAATAATACAAACAACTAAACAGCAGCATGAGCAACAAACAACCTGCATCAACTTAGCAGTGATTGTGTGCACAACTTAATGCATTATCATTTATTTGATCTGCACAATCTTATGAACAGAGGTCATTATATTGGGTTGTTGGAAAAGTCATGACACATGAAAAAAATACATCATGAATTTTCCGACAACCCAACAGCTCCATTTTGCAAATGAGAAAACTTAAGTTTAGAAAGGTTCAATCATTTTTCAGAAGTCAGTAGGTAACAGTCGCAACACAGTCAGTAGGTAACAAAGCCTGGACACAAACTCAGACTGACTGACTCAATGTTTGCATACTTGACCATAAGCTCCAACCCTAGAGGATTCTCATTTAAACACTAATTTTGCCTTCTTAAACTACTTTTGGAAATTTATTTCTTTATCCATAGATTGCAACTAAAACACCTTATTTCACTTCATAGATATTAAAAATACTTAGTTTTTAACTACACTGAGAATTTCAGGTATCTTGCACAAGAATTACTTAAAATCTAAAAAATTTTCTTGTGGCTGTAAGAAAAACAGAAAGAAAAAAGAATGAAAATAGATTACTTTTCAGTTAGAATGATTTTGGTACATCCAATTTTGAATAAAACTAGATTTATATGTCTTATTTAGAAACCCTGAAAAGACAAGTAAACAGTAGAAATACTCATAAAATAGTACCTAAATTAAATATGGAGAAGGAAAAAAGGAATTCTTTTACATTAAAATCTTTACAATAAACAATTCAGCTATCCAAATACATATAATTTTATAGTAACAAGAGGTTAATCCTATTTTTTATGAAACCAACATGAGGCTGTGCAACACAGGAAAAATAGAGAATAGGTTTACAGAACCAATTCTGATTTGATAAATGTATTACTAAAAGTAAATAAGAATTGCGGCCACTCCATTTCAATGTGTAAATCATCTTACATCCTTTACAAAAATATGTTTGTTGAACTGTCAGTTTGCATTATAGGATTGTTAAACAAAAGAAATGGCCTTTCTTTCAATAAAATGAGTCATGCTTCCCCCTATAAAGAAAAATACTGACTTTCACAATGGTGGTAAAGATGTCCTATCTATTAAATTCCAAGCTATTTTTGTTGTGAATACAGGTAACTAACAATTAAATATAATAAACACAGTTCCCACTAAATTTAATGTTCAAAGACAGTTTTAT
Source organism: Galemys pyrenaicus (assembly GCA_019455555.1). NCBI lineage: Eukaryota > Metazoa > Chordata > Mammalia > Eulipotyphla > Talpidae > Galemys > Galemys pyrenaicus. Next base: position 3,328,390 of record JAGFMF010011429.1, read on the forward strand.
TTGTCATGCTCTAACAAATAGTGCCATTACATGATCTTCTGAGGTTGACTGGCTCACATTCACTATTAACCATTAACCAGAAGTGTCAGTTTAAAAATCTGTGTGAAATCCTTAAGGTAAATAAATGTTACGATTCAATAGATTACTAAAATAGGAATTTCTACTTCAATGATCATAATTTGATAAAGTGTTATGATTTTTGTTTTTTCATAACAGTATGTGTACACTATAGGTTCCACCATTAAAGTAAAGTTTGTATTGTGTTAGTTCCAATTGTAATTTCTAGCTGAGGCAAAGCTCTAACAACCTTAAAGCAGGAAATCCAAAAGGAAATTCCATCATCAGTTCCTGGGGTTGGTAACTCAAAGGTTCTTTGAAACAGAGATACAGACTTTCTCAAACTATTTACTATATAACCTTACCTCATATCTTCAAGCAAATCACATTCTGCTTGGTGTTTGGCTTGAAGTTTTGTCATCTGTTCAACTTGAATGTTTTTCAGTTCTTGTGTAACCTTCACCTAAAATATATCATAGATTTATGAAAAACTTTGATCAATATGAAACTAACAAGTCTTTTTTCTTAAGGATAATACTTAATACTTGTCAAAATAATATCACTTTCTCACATCTCTCTTAAAGACCACAGATCCATTATTAACCACCTAGTTTTGTTTACTGAAGATACTTAATGAAAAGAACTGCTAAATAACCTGAAACAGGCTAAATAAAAGTTCACAGTATAAAAATTAGAGATTGAAAAGGTGGCAAACTAAACTGTCAGCCACTCCATTTCAAGCACAAGCTCTGTACATATGGACGTCTTAGTTTTAAGAGTTTGTCTTCTATTTCTTCCCAAAAGGGCTCAATATTAACCACGAGGAGAGGTAAGCAGAGGGTGGATGAAAGAAGACCGCATAAGAATACCTAATATCTAATGACAGAAATTTACACAATCATGAAATTATTTGCACAAATCGACTACATAAATTATTCCATAATGGCTTCGAGAAAGCACTGTCTCAGAATGATGCCCTGGACTCGCTGACAGCGCATCAAATCACAATCTCTTTCTCACAAAGGAGAAAGCTAAAGTGACCTTCCAGCATATGCAGTGCATTTAAGACACCCCAGCAAGCCAGTCCCGGTGGCGGTGGCGACTCCACTTCAAATAGCTGAAACAGCAAACGCAAGCTGGCCAGACCCGCCAGGCCCGGACCCCAGGCTTCCAAGTTTCAGATGGACCTGAATATCACGCTGCTGGTGCGGGGTTACCCAAAGGGATGGGGTACACGTGTGAAATTAAATTTAAAAAAAGAAAAGACTCATTTAACTGGTGAACCCCGGATTAAGAAATAAAGAAGAGGAAGCTGACAGGAATAAGTTAGGTATTCACCAAATGTTTGCCCACGAGGGGAGGACAGAACAGCCTCCACCACCCAGCACCCAAAGTAGACGTGTATTCAGCTACCATCTGCGGGATTAAAAAGACAAGGACACAGTCTCAGACTCTGGAAAAACTGGAGAAGGGGCAGTGGAACAGTTCGCGGTCGGGGAAGCTGCTGACAAGCCCCAAGCACGCGTCACTCCCACCCGGGTCATCCAAGCCCAGATCACAGCACACGCCACGCACTGCCAGGTTCTCGACCTACTGGGGGCCGCATCAACGCCTCCTAGCCTCCTAGCTCAAGGGATGAGACAGGAAAAGGGAGAGGGAGAAGGGTAGAGCAACTCAATCCTTAATTTCTGGTTTTCCCCGAGGGTAGGGGGTGGTGACTATTCCAACTTCATTTCGGCCGCCCCGTGGGAAAGGCAGGCCAAACGTTAGGGTTATGCTGAAAACAATTTTCCTGCAAATTTGCAAAAGGGCGAGGGTTGCGACAAGCGGCTGAAGGGCTCAAACCTGGTGCAGACTAAACAATCACACTAGCACAAGGCTCTGCAAAGCTGCAGGGGCTCCCCCGCCTCCCCTCGCTGCAGCCCCGAGAATGCACTTTGCAGCGAACAGCACTGCCATGCGCGCGCACGCACACAAATGCACACCCGAAACTCTTGTGAAATGTCTGAGGGTCTCCGGCGCGGTGGAAGGCAGAAGCCGCGGCCGCCCAGCGTTGGAAAAGCACCTCACAGGCTCAACCCCCGCCGGCAGCCGGCGGCAACTCGGTGACAAGTCCGAGGCAACGGCGGTCATGGCCCCTAGCGGAAAGGGGGAGGGGGCGCAGTGGTCGCCCCAGCCGCGTTTCTTGTACTCACCCACCCCAAACCCCACAGACCCCGAAATGCACCCTCACCTTCCTCGGCGGCGGCTGCATGATGCTGAAGGGACATCAATCCTCCCCTGACCGCGGCGTTAGCAAGGACGACGAGGAGGAGGGCCGAGAGGAGGGGGCGGCCCAGCGAGTGTGTGCGTGCGTGTGTGCGTGTGTGGAGAACCTGAGAACCAGGGCTCGCCCGAGGGAGCGAGGCCGGACGGGGTCGGAGGGCGAGCGTGCAGAGGAGGAGCAGCGCTGGCCAGGCCCGGGGCTCCGCTGGCCCGGGGGGTGTGTGAGAGAAGGAGGCGGAGACCGCGAAGGGGCGGGGGCTCGGGAGCTGGGGCGCAGGGTCTCCCCGCTCGCCTAGCGGCCAGCGAGGAGCAGCCCCGCCGTCCGGCTCCCCGCCCGCGCCGGCTCCGTCGCTCCTCGTAGACGCGGGCTCCTCCCCAGCCCCCCACTCAGGCAGCCCGGCTCCCTCAGGGCCCAACGCCCCCGCCCGGACCAGAAAGGAGGAAGGCGGCGCCGCGCTCCCCTCTCGGGCTCTGCCACTCAGGCCGCGGGAATTTCCGGCCCCATGGCGAGGCGCAGCGCCCCGCTCTGGCGGCCGAGAGCACAGCTCGGTCCCGAGCCGGGTTCCAAGGGCCGGGCCGGGCTTCGGGGAGCGAGCGTGGTCGCGGCGCGGGGCTGCGTTTGGCGGCTGGGAAGGGGGGGAGCTAACGGATTGGTCGGCGGGTGGTAGGCGTAGAAACGCTAGCGGAACGCGAAAACCCCCCCATCCTTTCCGAGAGTGGCACCTTCCAAACGCCTGCTGTCCTCCCTCCCCCACACCGGGAGCCCGCCGGGGGCTTCCCGCGCGCTTTCCCGCCAGCCTGACGCGGCGCGCGCCTCCGGCCGGGGACGCGCACGTGGACGGGAGAGTGCTCTGCGCCGACGCACGCGCACAAGCCGCCCACGCCTCGGGCAGGCTTTTGCGCGTGTGTGTGCGTGTGTGCGCACGCACGTGCAATGAAGAGGAGGGCAACATGCCTGTGACAGTAAGAGAGTTTCGTTTTCGGATCGCCAACACTCTCCTCGCAGGAGCACGAGTCAGCCACATGGGCACCAAAGAAAGCGGTTGGCCAAGTCCTTTTGCAGCCCGTCCCAGGTGCCTGACTGTTGCAGAGGAAGGGGGCAGGGGAAGTGATTCTGCTCAGCAAATGAAAAACCTGCTTTCTGCTACAGGACATTCAAGTCAAAGAGAACTCTCTGCTAGTGGAAAGTGGGAGGGCATAAGGCCTGTGCCCCTATTTTACAGATAGAACCTAGTGCCCATGTGCTTAGTGGAGACTTTCTGAAGGACACGCGGCCACTCTAGAGCCTCTGGGCCACAAAGGGTGCTATGGCTTCTAAAGAAAAAGACGTAGATGATAGTGATGGCGCTTAAGAATAAAAAACTTGGAAAGGAGGCACCACAAGACCAGAAACCTGGCTCACACAAGGTCAAGAGGCTGGGGGAGATGTGACTAACATAGTTGTTAAGCCAGCTATAAAAATGAAAACTCCTTGGGCCCAGCTGCTGTATAGCAGGTATCATCACACTGCCATATCAGGTGAGTATCAGGAAGTGCAGACAAGTGGTGGGGATATGGAGATTGAGGACCTTGCTAGTCCATACAAATCAACCTAGTCACACCCTAAATGTGATTAACTTAAAGTTAAAAGTTAACTCCACAAAGGAATGAGCCCCTCCCAAAGAGAAGATTATATCAGGGCAATTCTGCACTGGCATGGGGAAACAGCCCACCTGCCCACCAGTGAGCATGCCTGTGCTTCTCTTCGCTGACCTCCCTTTGCAAAGCAGCAGAGGCAGTTCCTCCCAAGGCAGCCACCTGTGACTATGCAGGCCTCTGTCCTAGCAAAACTGTCCCTTTCAAGGGTAGTTTTTTTTCTGTCTGCTTGAGTCTATGCAAGTGTTCCTTATTCTTCGCTCCCTCTTTGTAATAAACCTGAGCTTTTGGATAACTAATGCCTATGTCTCATAGTGAAACTAGCCACGTGCCGCTTCTAGTGCCAACAAGGCACAGTGCAGGTTTTCTATTGATTCAGACAGGTGGGTAAAGGAGAGTCCTGGAACTCTCGGTGGCTTTTTCAGGCTTTTACTGTTCATTCTACACCATTTATAGTGAGGCAACCAGGTGCAGGGCAGACAGCGAATCTTTACTCGTTTTGGGCTCCCTGGTGTTCTGTCATGGTCTCGTCACTGGTCTCACTGCACTCTGATGCACAGTTGTAGTGCCAGCAAAGGGGCACAGCAAGTTGTCGATGGTTCCAGCAGACAGGGTAAAGGAAGGAGTCTTGGAGCTCTTGGTGGCTTTTCCGGTTTTATTTACCTCTAGAGGTGGCATCAGGTACATGGCAGGCAGGGGTGCCAGGGGGCTGGGAGGCTGGCAGGCCTCCCAGCCCCCAGCACATCTCACCCTCTCGGCTGTTTTGCTGCTGCTGCTTCTCTCTACTTCTACTGTTGGCGTCCTGTTCCTCCTGCTGCTGCTGCTCATGCTGCTCTCGCTGCTGGCATCCTCATGACGCCACTCTTAAATGCCCGTGTCCAAACCCAGGTGCACCCACCCGCAGTACCGCAGGTGTCTATCATTATACCAATGGCGGGAGGGCGGAAAAGCCTGAGACTTTTCTCTCTGACCCTGCAACAGTCCTCTGCTGCCACCTTATATGCTCAGTCTCTCAGCTTAAGTGAGCCCACTGACACGCCCACACCATGCTCCGGTGCTGCCTCTGGGCATGCATTTAAGACCACAGGTTTCTATCAGTGATGCTACTAGTGGGAGGGCTTCCATTTACCCTACACTGCTGAAAGAGGAGGACTGGGGAAACTTCCTGGTGTTAGCCCAAGGACCCCGCTCTCCAAGCCCAGCACTTCTTCAAATTGTACATAAGTAGAGAAGATGTTACAGGGTGGGGAGAGGGGCACCCCAGCACCCCCAAACCTACCCTCTCTAAATAGGTTCTGCCATCCACCGCATCAAGATAAAACATAGAAGACCTTTAATGGAAAGGAACTTTAATACAATTAGTCTGCAATACAGAGAGACAGTGTGGTGCCAGCAAGGCACAGAGCAGGTTCTCGATGATTCCGGCAGACGGGTCAAGGAGGAGTTCTGGAGCTCTCGGTGGCTTTTTCAGGTTTTTATTACTCTTTACATCAGAGTTGACCAGGTATACAGCAGGTGGGGAGGCCGGGGGTGGGGCGCAGAGGCTAGCAGACCTCCTAGCCCCGGAGAATCTTCACTCTCTCTGGTCTCTGTTTACTCGTCTCCTCTCTGCTCTCTTTCTCTCTGTTGGCATCTTCATGATGCCACCCTTATACAACCATGTCTCAGCCCAGGTGTGCCCACTTGTGCATGCCCACACCCTACTAAAGGTGCCCACTGTCAGCCATGCACGCAGGACTGCAGGTGTCCATCATTGACACTAATGGTGGGAAGATGGAAAAGCCTAATCACTTTTCACTGACCCTACAGACAAAAAATAAATTTCTAAATCAAGCACCCAAGGTTACCCATGCCCTTGTGCATAAATGTCCAGCCAAACAGGATTGGCCCAAATCAAGACCCGAAGCCTGCCACAAGTCCAAGCACTTTCCAGCAAGGACCCATAGAAAAGGGTCAGAAACAGGCAAGTCTTGGAGGAAAAGAGCAAGATCAAAATCAAGATTAAGATTGCCATTGTTAAGCTCTCTGTTGGTCTCTCACCCACATCTGTTTCAACTGGTCCAGGGCTAAGAAGCAAGTGCAGTTTCTTCACATGTCTCTCTGCTCCACATGCCTCTTCCAGGTCTTTCTTGGTCTCCATCTTGCTTCCTTCCTTCTCCAGTTTCCTCTCCAGCTGCTTTTCCTCCCTGATCCGCTCCACCCTCCTTTGGGTGGGGCAGGCAACCTGGAACCTCCCCTTTTCCTGGGGACCACCCTGATACAAAGGCAGCAGGGGATAAATGGAGAAATTCATTTGGAAGTGAGCCTTGGAAGTCATTGAGTCAGTGAGTATTTGGAAGTCAGGGCCTTCTGGTGCCAGTAGACTCTGCCTGTCCTGACTGGGTGAGCTTGGGCATCCTCATCTGCCCTTGAGGATACTCATCCAGGCACCCTCTTTTTGCTCTGTTCCAACCATGTAAGAGGAGGGCTATCAGTCTCTCTTAGGGTCCTTAGAAGAATGAAAATAACCTCTTCTCATTCCCTGGCAGTTGCTCTGAGTCACAGGACTCTGTGGAGGGTGAAATAAATTACCCCACCATTTTGTTTGTTTGTTTCAGAAGTTGGGGATCCCAGTCACTTGTTCTCAGAAGTTTAGTCAGGCCAAAGAATCTTGGAAAGGCCCATGTAATTTTGCCAAGACCACATGGCCAGAAAATGAGACAATGGACTTGAGCAGAACTTGTTTACATTGAGTTAGCCTTGTATAGCAAGGTGATAGAATCAGAGCTATGCTTGATTCAGACAAATCTAGAGCTGTGTATGAACTTGATGGCCAGTCTTGCTATTTCTTGTTTCCTTGAGGCCATTCAAAAATGATCTCTTCACCAGAGTCCTCAATTACTATCAAGGAAGGCCTAGGGCAAGGGAACAGGTAGGTGGAGGTTCAGCACCCTGAAAAGCTGTGGGGAGCATCTAGAGCCCAGGCCTGAAGTATCCAGGCTGGGCTCCATCTCATCTCCACCCCTCAATTCGTTGTGAGTCCTCAACTAGTGATTTGACTTTTTGAACCTTTATTTCCTCACTTGTAAGATGGGATTATAGTACCAGGCTCACAGGATTATAGTGAGTAGAATGTCTCATGCCACAGGGCCTGACACAAAAGGCCAAAATATGCTCTATTCATTGTTGACTCAAAAAAATATTTGCTAAAGTCCTGTTTTGTAGCAGACACTGGGGATCCAGGGATTAGTGAGACAGAATCAGCCTAGGCCTGTACCAAGGCTGAGTTCCAGACCAACCATTCCATGAACAGCACTGGGCTAGCTGGGAGGGGTAACACAGTGCTTGCCCAGATGCAGAGTCCTGCACATAGTATGTGCCTAACAAAGATTTCCTGAATCCTCATCCTGTGTGCAACTAGAGATTGACCCAGAAATTACCCCTCCCCTATTTCCCTCCTCTAGAAGCAAGCACCGGGGGTATAAAAGTGCCAGATGTTGGGAAACTTGGCATCAAACCTCTCCCATTTACCTTCTGGGTATTCTCTGGGCTTAGTCCCCAAATACAAAATAGCCTAAGTAAATGAGCCTGGAATTTAGTAGACTCTTTACAGATAAAGTCATACCTCTCATTTTATAGATGTAGGCATCTTCTACCTGGTTTGCCATTATTCTAAAGCTAGAAATGACATTGACTTTCTGGAATGATTTCTTTGGGAGGCATTATAAAGAGCAGTGCCACATGGACTTAACCTGCTAATTGCTTTTCCAAAACTGTGGTTTCTAAAAATTGTGTTTAATATGTATCCAGTGCTTTTTCTAAATCCCAAATTTTCATATTGCTTTTCCAAGTTAATCTTACTAAAATCCTATGAGAGAGCATTCTTTTCTACCTTTTACAAATGAAGACCTAGAGGCAAGGAGAAGATAAATAACCTGCCCTGAAGTGATGAATTTGGGACCAAAATCTAGTTCCCATAATTGACTCTAGAAGGAATGTTCAAAGGAACTGAAAGAGTTCACCCAAGAACAAAAACAGAGTCTGGAGAATATAAGTCATATAGTCCACTCCCCACAGAGATGGGGAGAGGGATTTCTGTGACTTATATAGCCCTTTCTTAAAATGTACCCTGTTGCAGAAGGCTGGGGACTTCCAGAGCCTTGCTCCTGCAGCATAGTCAAGCACCATGTTACTAGTAAGATCTCTTGGGATTCAGTGAGGAAAATGCCAGAGTGATCTTGTGACCATGAAGCAGCATGCACTGTGCCCCAGAGACAGAACCAGCACAGATCTCAACTGCATCTAAGGAAGGAGATTCTTTAGGCAAAGCTGTCCCTAGAGGGGTGAGCTCCCCGTCCCTGGGGCTGCGCAAGCAGGTACTGGCTCCCTTCCATGAAGGTGGCCACAGATGGGATTCCCGCCCTGGGAAGGCATTAATAACAGCTACCATTTATTTTGCTTCCTTGGTGGCATTGAACTAGGCACATCATTTATAGTATTTCTTTTTTTTTTTTTAAAGATTTATTTATTTATGCATACAAGCACTGGGGTAACAGGCCAGAGATGTGGGCGGGGGGGTGGGGGGGTGGTGGTGAGAGGATTCACCACAGAGAGCAGGGAGCAGAACAGGCAGATCAACAGAAGTACACTGCTGAGGGGAGCAGCGGGCACAGCAG
>JAGFMF010011429.1:3337121-3373046 GCA_019455555.1 Galemys pyrenaicus
CCCCCTGGCCGGCAGCAGGGATCGAACTCGTGCTGCAGTGGCTGCGATTTGCTTCGTAGTGCGTTGCTTAACCCACTGCGCCACCAGGGGAGGCCCATTTATAGTATTTCTAATCCTCACGTGTATCAGTCCCTCAAGATACACGTGACCCTATTTCACAGATTTTATAGATTAAGGCTTATAAGTGAAATGACATGTCCAGGACCATACAACTTGTACAGAAGACTTAGGCCTGGTTCTTAGCTCCTCTGACTGAAGCTGTGGTCTCCCTCCAGCATGCTGCTATGCAGTCTCCCAGAAGGAATGTGGTTCTAAGTTCAAGTCAGAGCTAGCCATAAAAGCTGGACTCAGGAAGGATTATCAGCGGGCACTAAAAGATGAGCTAATCCAATATTCACAGGCCTCCTAGAAGAAATCCCAAGCAGAAAAGCATGCAGCAGCCCTTTAGCCTGGCTACAATGGGAACAGCAGTCCACCCTGGCTCAGAGTCAGGGACAGGTTGGCACTCCAGCCCAACCTCTCTCCAGGGAAAGCAGACACCATTGCACCTGCTCATACTGCATCAAGCATCCCCCAACCTCTCCTATAGCTGGGGTCCACGGCCCCCTTTATACCCCTTTCCTTTCTATCATTATCCTCCATTGGCGCAGGCTGCAAAGGAGTGCCTGTCATAACGTCCAAATGCCAGCTGTTCCTCGCTGTTCCTCGCTGAGCCTCGCTGAGCCTCGCTGACTTGCTCAGATGCTGGTGTGGACAGTACAGACTGCAGAGCTCATCTCCATTCACCTCTACCCTATTTGCCTTTCCCCCTCCAATCCTCAACACACACATCCTGGCTTTTGCTTCTGTGCGAGCTAATCCCATCAACACAGCCCTTTGGTCAGCCTGATGTGGGAATGTGCCTATCTCTCCCACCAGTCACTTCTTAAGACAAAATCAGTATCCACTGGAATGAGGTTTCAATACTGGGGCCACCAGAGAGGGTACGCGCTCTCCTGAGAACACAGTGCATTTGTGCCAAGACCATTCGTCCAGCTTATTCTACAAGCCCCTAATTCTGGACTCAGTTGGAAGCAGGTGTCTGGGGTAAGATCCAGTTCTGGCCCTCCAGGAACTCCCACTTAACACATGAACCAAAGGTCACAGCAATGAGTCCAAGATCATAGGGATCCAGATCCCACCAGGTGGTAACAGGGCTTTAATTAGGGCTAGAGGTATGTCACCTAGAGGCAGGTACTCGGGCAGGGAATTATCTGTATCTGTTGTTCCTGCTGCAGTTATACCTTGGGGGTGGGGTGGGGAGGATCAGCCAGTCCCAGAGCTATGGTAGAAGCTAGCTGTCTCGTGGTTTTGTCATCAGAAGGCAAGAAACCAGGGGTCTACACCTGTCTTTGCCAAGCACTTGCTGAGTGTGCCTTTGGTACAACATAAATTCAGTCTTGTCTTTCTCCACATAGGTTAAGCAAGATCTATAAAGGGCTGAGAGCTAGTGACCACCCATCTGGGAAACATCAGGGGAGGCTGAGTGACTGCCTGTGTGGGACACTGACAAGGACCACCCCAGTAGGGGATGCTCTGTGATGATACCTGTGACACCGGGGTCCACGTGGCAAACATCAGGCTTGGGTGGAGTGACATCACAGGGATTTGCGGTCAGTCAAACCTAGGTTAGATGTCTGTTCCCTCCCTGCCCAGCTTTGGATTCTTGCTGGAGTACTAAAACCTCTTTCAACAGAGTTGCCTTGTTCATGAAAGGGGAATAAAGAATGATTCTTTGCAGGGTTGTGTGGGAATTAAATGAGAATGTTTATATAAAATGCCTGCAACCGTCCTGGCCCACAAATGTGTTTCCTTTGTGTATGCATGTTTTCCTTCAGTTTCCCTTCATTCTGTTCTGGTTTTATTTGTAAATTAGAAAATAAAACACAAAAGAGAGGACTTCCCACAGGGAGAGTTTGAGCTTAGCTATGCTTCCAGTTCTGCCCTGACATACCTAAGGACCCAGGAAATTCCTGCCCTCCCCTCAGCCTTCTTTCCCTCACCTGTAACACAGGAACCTCCACCAGGGAGTCTCTCCAAACCTAGCCTGGGAGGCCCTTCCATCAAGCCAGCCCTCCAGGCTGAGCTGGTGCATGGAGGTAAGGCAGAGACCAGGGATGGGAGACGGAGATGTGGGGGCGGGATAACAGGATGGGGGTGGGGAAGCTCTGTAACCCCTGTGAGCTAGCCTGCAACGGAGCAGGTCCTGCTCGGCTTAGGAAGCCTGCAGCCTATTTTCCCACAGCCTGCCCTGTTAATACCAAAACAAAACACACTTGCCTGCTCCCTGCCAGAGGGCAGTGGGCCAAAATGAGCGTTCTGGAGGGCTGGCAGATGCCCTGGCATCCTGCCTTTCCTCCCTGGGCACCCGCCCTTCCTCTGTCTGCATCTCCACACACCCATCCTGTGGCCTGGGTGAGAGGACACCACCCTCCACCTAAACCTGGCCTGGCACGTAGAGAAGAGCTTCCCAAGATCTACACTCCCCTCTCATTCTCAGTCCTCCTAGACAGCACCTAAATCTGCCTGTCTTCTTAGTCCACTATTGGCCCAAAGATAGGATCTAACTCTCACCACACTGGGCAGAGCGTGTGGCATCAGAATGCTGGGAGCTGCTGTCAGTCGCTGGGGAGGGAATTCCCTGGCTCAGGAAAGCTCTTCCAGCAGAAGGGAGCAGGTGGTGCGTCTCCCGGAAGAGACAGATGCCTCCAACGCTGTGGGCAGAGCCAATCCTGGCATAAGAAGCCTCAAATCCACCGCCCCCGCCTTCTCTCTGATGTTTGTCTACACTGGACACAATAATAATAATAGCTCATACGTTTTAATAGTTACTATGTGTCAGCACGTCACATAAATGATTTAGTTCTCTCAACTTTGAAGTCAGTACTATAATTAGCCTCATTTTACCCTAAGGTCACACAGCCAATAAGTGGCAAACAGATTTGTACCCAATTAATCAGGCTCCGGGGGTTGTGTGGTTAACTGCTATGCAAATCTACCAGAAGATGGTGTTCCCCATAAAACCCAAGCCCAAACTTGGACTATGGAAAGATGTTTGCCCTAGTAATCTAGAACCCAGGCATTTTCGTAGATTTGCCTAAGAATCTAGGTAACCACCTAGAAGGAGCTTGTTTAAAACATGGAGCCCTCAGTCCCTCCTCTAAGGATTCGTTAAGTTTGATGTGGGAAGAGAGGAAGCGCAAGACATGAGCAAATCGCTCAAAAAAGTACTTGGTAAATGAACGCATGCCTCTGCCTCCTCTGAACTGCCACTCATCTCTAAAATGGGGTTACAGTTTCCCACCCTCTCCTATCTCCAAGTGTGGCTGATGTTCAGTGCATCTGCATCGTATTTGCTTGGGCGTGTGGAATTGTTTAGAAGCGCACTGGTTGGCTCCTAATAATAGCTGTAATAATAATAGCTAGCATTTCTTGCATGCCTCTCGAGTACCAGGCACAGCTCCAAAGCTTTTACTGTGGTAACCCTTTGATTCTCACCACACCCATTTATCCTGACTTTAAGGATGGGGAAACTGAGGCTCAGAGAGGCTAAGTAATTTGCCCCGATCACATAATTAGGAAAAGTCTGGATTTGAACCCAGATGGTCTTACTCTAGTGTTAGCTGCTTTATCAGTTCCTTTTGGGACCAGGGCTGCCGCCTTTTAATGGCGCAAACGGTATCATGCCAGCAGTGCTCACAGAGAGTAGAACAGAAGAATTGGCTTTAATAGGAACTCTCAAGGTCTAAATTCCCTCACTATGATGAGAACCAGTAAGAAATTCCAAAACACAGAATCAAAGTACTAGAGTAGTTCCATTTAGGGAAGGCTGCCTCTGTCTAAAAGAAGAAACCCCAAAGGTTGGCCTGAAAGTGGGCCTTGATGCATGAAAGGTAGACACTCCCAGGAAAGGAACCGTAAGAAAAAAAACCATAGGTTGGATGGTTCTGAGTCAATCTGAGTAGTGAATACTTACTGAGTCCACAAAGGCAGACTGTGGTCTTGGGTGTCTTGGATGTTTGCTCTAAATTTTAAAAAGTGGCTTTTCTTTGTGGTGTTCGTCATGCGCTGTAATAGGCATGTGAGTCTTCTGTTCACCTATTCTGTCAGTGCCCTTCATCTCTATAGAGCTTTGGGAGACCTTGTTTATCACTGTGTCCCCAGCACCTAGGACAAGCATGGCACCCAGTAGGCATGCCGCATGGATGAATGTGAAAGCCTTAAGACCCAAAGGTTAGCCAACAGGGGAAGAATAAGGGTGGCCAGTGAAGTCACAGGCTAGAAGGCCCAGAATAGGTACTATGTGTTGAGGGCCTGTGCAGGACTGTTCATCTTCAGCGACCTGTCCTCACCCACTGTGCTGGGCCTGTGACCTTTCTTCTACTTACCTGTGAGTTCAGGAACCCTAAGTGAAAAGATGGACAGGTTTGAAGGACAAGGCCCTGGGGACTTGAGACTGGGTCACATTAACTCTAGAGCTTTTCTTTCTTGAACATTGGGTACTTTTGGTTAAGACTTTGGGTCAAATTCCTAGTCAGATTGATTGAAATTTGGCCCACTGCTTTCTGGCTATGCAGCTGTAACTACATAATCTGGATGCTGCATGGCTCTCCAAACTCATCATACTTAACCCTATGGCCCTGGGCCCAGTTCTCACTCTCTCTGGCTTCAGTCACTGTGTCTGTTGGAAGTCACCCTTGAGTCCACATGGCTCTGTCATCCTCTAGTTCCATAGCCATCAAGATCGGACAGTGCTTTCTAGATGGTAGCAGAATGAATGTAAATGTAAAGCTTAACCTTTTCTCTCTGGTGCAGCCAGACAGACCCTAATCCAGCAATGATTACAGAGAAATGATGGGACAAGGCCATAGTCCATCTGGATATTCCAATATTTTCAGGTACATCTGGAGATGATGAGTCTCCATATCCACCCCTACCCAGACCTTCTGTCTTCACTGTGCCCCAGGAGGCTGACCCCTATGGGCTACATCACCAGGCCCCTTTCCAGATGGCCTCTCCCTCCACTTGGATTTGGATAATGAGAAACAGGAGATTGGAAGATGAGTGAAGACAGAAGTTGGGTTATTGCTCCCCCTGCTTTGGTGATTTCCCTACTACCTCCTTGATCCTATCAGGCAACCTTTCTCTTTCTGGGCTCTGGTAACATACCCCTTCCTACCCCCATTTAGCCCTAGTCTTTGAGTGGATCCCTGCCCATCTTTTTGTTCGTTCCCTTACCCTACCCACACTTCAGTTCAGCAGTCCCTCATTAAAGACTCTTCATTTCAAACATTACAAGTGAATTACTTCCTTCCTGTGGCCTCCTAATACACGACCCTCTACCCCAATCTGCCTATTCTGCTCAACCAGGTCAAGACTTTCCTCAGAACAACAAAAAATCAAGCAGCCTGGCCCAGGAACTGCCCTCCCATACTCCTGCCCTAGTGCAGGCACGAATAGTCTTCTTTGAGGGCACCAGGGTCTGACTCCGACTTCCTATGACTCCTAAAGCACACTTGTGGGCAGAAGCAGCTGTGATAGGGCATCCGCTGCAGGTAACAGTTACTGGTTTGGTAAACCAAGACCACAGAAACAAGACATGCCTCAAGGCAGAGCTCCATCACTCCACTCCAGCAAGCTGGGCAGCAGGGCTGTGAGAATCCCGGAATCTGCACTGCTCAGGGCAGACTTCCTGGAGGGCCAGGCAAGGCCCGGCCAGCCACCACATGGTGTTGGAAAGGCAGGGAGGAGAAGGAAAAGCTTCTCCAGGGGAGAACTGAACAAAGGCTCCACAGAAGGGAGCAGACTCCTGAGGACAGGAGGTAGAGGCTGAAACTTGGTGGGGATGTGGTAGGCAGTGGCTTCCCTCAGAACATGGTCCTTACCCTGCCCTGGCTCTGAGCAGGGATCGCTCCTGAGGACAGGCCTCCTGCTTTCAATCAGAAACCAATCTACCTCCCTTAGGGCTGGGCTACCGGCCACCCCAACCTTTCACTTCCCTTGGTAACCTCACCTGCTCAGACCATAGCTATAGCAGGCACAGGTTTCAATTCTCATTTCCTCCAGATCTTTGTGAACTCCTGAAATGTTTCAGTTTCTTGATAGGAGCTGGGCCTGGTTGATGCTAACCTAGATACATTCACTCTTCTGTCACTGCTTCCTTACCATTTTTGCTACCCTTCCCCCAACCCTGTAGACTGTGGCCTTGGGTATCCTGCTTGGGTGTCTCTCCTGTCCTGTCTTCCTACTTGTCTGAATGTGCTAGTCTTCTAATATGCTATCTGGACCATGTATTTTTCCACTCAAGATCCTTTTGTGGATCTCCCTGTCCTATAAATTAAGTCCAAATTCTTTTTTTTTTAAGATTCATTTATCGTTGCATACAAGAGCTGGGGTGCAGGCCAGAGGTAGGGAACTGGGGGTGTGGGGGGTGAGAGGACTCACCAGAGACAGAGTGGGGAGCAGAAGAAGCAGACTGACTAAAATACACTGCTGATGGGGAGCAGTGGTAAGTGCTGACGGGTAACACAGGAGAGGTCTGCTGTGTCATGTGGGTCAGCTCCCTGGCTGGGGATCGAACTCACATTGCAGTGGCTGCCAATAGCTTCATAGTGCTGAGACTTAACCCCTTGCACCACCAGAGAGGTCCAAGCCCAAATTCCTTAATGTGACATCAAACCCCTCATCCCTTGACTCCAGCTATCCTGACTGACCTAACCTCTCAGTCTCACCATTTTAAGTGCCCTTTGTTTCAAACACCACACATATATGTGCTTGTCTGGCAACTTACCAGGTCTTTTAGCAAGTTTGCCTTTCTACAGAAGCTGTTCCTTCTGCTGTCAGCTTTTCTCTCTTTTATCTGCCTTAAAAAAACTCCATGTTAACTGTCACATTGCGATCAAAACTCCTGTATTTTTTAAAGAAAAATGATTTATTTATGCATATAAGAACTGGGGCACAGACCAGAGGTGGGGTAGGGTGGGGGTAGGTGAGAGGTTCAATAGAGACAGAGTGGGGAACAGAACGGGTGTATGTACTACTGAAAGACACTGCTGAAGGGAGCAGCAGGTGAGGCAGGAGAAGTCTGCTGCACCCTGTGGTTTACCTCCTTGGCCGGGGATTGAACTGGTGCTACAGTGGTTCTGCAGAAAGCTTCATAGTGTTGTGACTTAACCCTTTGCTCGCACAAGGGAGGCCCCTCAAAACTCCTATCTCTATAAAGACTTCCCTTGGGTTTGAATTCACCCTCTTGTCTCTGGGTCTCTGTAACCTTGTTCAAATCTTGATGACAGCACAAAGCACAAGCTGACTCGACTTCTATTTACTTGTATCTCTTCCAGAACTCTTTCAAGTCTCTGACCCCAGCTGGACTGCTTTTTGACTGTGTGACCTTGAACAGGTCACTTAATCTCTGGTGCTTGCCCTGAACCCCCAGACTGGATTAGGAAAATCTGTTGAGAGATTTTCATTATCAATAGGTACAATGATAATGATGATTGTCTCACGATCCAGTAACTTTTCCCATTGGCCTGTGAGTCTCTTGTGGACAATGTAAGAGACAGGATGGAGATTTTCTCCATCCTCAGTTCCCACCTTTCCAGAATCCTTATGGCACAGGCAAATTTAACCCATATTCCATTTTTTGCAAGAGGGGAAACTGAACCCAAAGAATCACAAATTCAGGTCTCAGCTCTGGGGTTTTTCCTTCTGTCCTCTGCCATGTCCTTGGCTAGCCTACCCTCCAGTGATTGGCCCTGGCCTGGGCCAGAGCTGTGGGCCAGAGAGTAGATCTGCACAGGCCTCACCTGCCACTGTCCCACGGGCTTTCAAGGGGAAGCTGCCAGATACCTAAACAGTTTTACTTCCCTCCTGGCTGCAAAGCTCTGAAACAACTGTCAGACCTCAGACACTTCCGTTTCTCTCAGAGTTAGACTTCCTTTCAGCCCTCGCAGGCTGTCAGCCAGCTAAAGGCCACAGTCTCGGTGCCAGCCTGTGGGAGTTTTGTTTCTCCTTGGGGACTTAGCCCCAACAGTTGTGCTTTTTTTTAAAAAAAAAAAAAGATTTTGTTTATTTTTGCATAGATGATCTGGGGTGTAGGTCAGAGGTATTGGGGTAGGGGTGACAGGGAGTTGTGAGAGGATTCACCAGAGAGAATGGGGAGCAGAACAGACGGACTTACTGAAATACACTGCTGAGGGGAACAGCAGGTGAGACAGGAGAGGTCTGCTGCACCATGTGTGGGTCAGCTCCCTGGCCAAGGATCGACTCAGGTTGTAGCAGTGATGGTGCTAAGACTGAACCCCTAGGCCACCAGGGAGGCCCCCAGCCAAGATAGTTCCGATGGTGGATCCCCCCCGCCCCCAAAAACACTATCCATCCTTGAGCTTTGCGGCAGGAAAGTCTGATTACCCAGCCCTCAGGAGACTAGAGACTTGACCTTGATAAAACTTCATTTGACCCGTAGTTAGAGAAAGACAAACCCCACATGAGGAAACTCCTTACAGACACATAAGCCTTTGAGGGAACGTGTTCATTTTGCAGATGGGGAGATTGAGGACCCAAAAGGGATTTTCTCAGAGCCAAAATGTAGCGATATATCAGGGGCATTTATTTTTGTCCTGACTCTGGACTAAATGGATGCAGTCTGTGGTGCTCTGAAGGACTTTAGTTTGGTTTTATTATCTCCTTTCTGCTGGCCCTTCAGGTGCGGTTTCTTTCTGCTACCTGGTGAGAGTCCACCTACAACAGTATCTTCTCACACCCAATATGACTGCCAATTAACCTTCAAACTGTTGGCAAACACATCACCACGGGCATAAAACTGATGTGTGAAACACACCGGGTATGTGAGTTCAAGTGAAGGGACTTCCAGGGGTCTTTTGTGCTTAAAGTCTGCTTTCTGTGTCTTCCCTCAGCAAAGTCCAGGTACAAATATGGGGCCCAGGAGCATATTCTCACTGCTCTTCATAAATCCTTATCAGCTCATGTTTGATGCACATGAACTTAGAGGGTGACTCTGGGAAGAAGACAACAGCTTGCCCCTCCGCTTCTCTCATGTGGTAACGTGATATTGCCATCCTAATGACAGCTGGGAGAAGCCCTGAAGATAGGGCACTTCAACTCCAGGTGAGATTCGGAACTCATTTCCTCCATTTTTTATTTTCTCCTCACAACCTTTACTGGACCTGTGCCGAAAACCTTACTTGGTGCTCTGAGAGCCAACGGGGAACGCAGCCACCTGAGGAGAGAAACAGGTAAAGAAATCCTACAGTGGCATCAGGAGCCAAGGGCGGAGAATGAGCAACTTCTTAGGAAAGGAAATGCTTCTTCAGGATCTTGAAGAATAAATTCAGCAAACAGAAAAGTGGGGAAAGGATTCCAAGGAACTTGCTGCAGTCATGCATTACTTAAACTACAGGATATGTGCTGAGAAATTTGTCTTTAGGCAATCAGCGTTGTGCAAGAGAGGACGATTGCACAAACCACAATGGTGAAGCTATTACACATCTAAGCTGTGTGGGATAGCCTATTGGGAGGACAGTGAGATGTGCAGCCCATTGCTGAGTGACGCATGACCACTAGAGCCTGCCCTGCCTAGCCTGCCCCTCCTAGACCAGACTCCCTCATCTGCACAGCCTTTTGCCTTTCCCCTAAGCTTTGTTCACTCACTCTGAGGCCCACAAACTTCTCTACACATTTTATCATTGAAGACCTTGTACTGGGCCTGGCCTGATGGGGGACAGATGCACAGAGAGACAATGACCACGCAGAACTGACATGAGACAGGGAACAGAACTGGAGAGCCAGCAAAGCACCTAAGCCATTCTGGAAGGTCAGAGATGGCTTTCTGCAAGAGGAGATTTGTGATATGAAATCTGAGGTGTGGGATCTCCTTTGATTCGCTTAACATTCCTCTAGGTAGATTTTATCATCTCCATTGTAAGGGTGAGGTTCAGAAAAGGTCAATGCATCACCAAAGGTCGCATGGTTAATAAGTGAGGTTTGAAGTGTTCACCCCTGGGTACCCAGCAGCCAAGTGAGGGGTTGGCACCGAGGACTGGGACCAGAGGTGGGATGTTCAGAGGCACATAGCCAGTAAGACGTCCCACAACACAGCAGTGCAATTCAGGGGGTTGGGGTGGGGGGGAGAAGGGGAGAGTCAGGAATACCTAACAGGGCATCAGTCAAGGTTTTGGGACAGCAGCGCTAGCTTGGTCCACTGCACACCGTTTCATCCAGCTCCCATTAGACAAGCTCATCCCGGCCAACTGATGAGCGACTGATGAGCCGGTCACAGCGGCTGGCCTGGACTGGAACCCAAAGACTCTGTCCCCAGCCCAGGGTTCGTGCACAGCCCTGGCTGCTCCTACATTGCTAGTCCAATCTACATTTGCTGACACATGCTGGGGATTGGATCCTCTTCCAGGCACTGTGGGTACCTCAAGGATCCTCTCCGTGATTGCTGTCAAGAGTTTACAACTGGTAAGGCCAGAGCTGGATCCGGCTCACAGACCTGAACTCTAGGCCACATGCGAGGAGTGGGGTAGGGAGGACCTTAGTATCCCAAGTGCCCTGGGCAAGGTCACCTATCTCAGTTCTCCCATCTTTCCCAAGAAGGGACTGCAGTCAACAATCTCTGAGGTCTCAGTTCAGACAATGCGGCTCGGGCCCCATCCCCTGGCCTTGAAAGCGTTGGGAGGTAGCGCAGGGCCAAGCCTCTGGTAGGCTGGGGTGGTAGGAGGCAGAGGAAGTGGCTTGAGCTGCCTGAGCAACCCCCAGCTGCCCATGTCAGAGCCGACCCATTACTAGCAGGGCAGTCACAGACTGAGAGCCCAGACGTCTGGGAGGCGTTGGGCAGCCAGAGTATTTTTAGAAGGTCAGAGGCAGACATGCCCGGAATCCTGGGCGTTGCTGAGCCAAAGAATCTGGGAGGCCACCAGAGAATGAACCAAAAGAGGCAGCCCAGCCCTGGTTCTTACCGAAGTCAGCTGGTCTCAGGTAGAGCTGTTACAGGGCCCTGGCATGTGTGTCTGCAGGACTTGGTCTCTGCTGGTTCCTTTGGGTGCTTTCTCTATTCCAGATGACCTGCTGCTGGATGCTAGGGAACAAAAGCAGAAAGGACAGAGAGGAAGCAACCCTGGAGGGGCTCAGGTCTTAGTGGGGGCAGGGTGGGGACAGCAGCTAACACAGTAGTAATGCTTGGAGGCCACTTTGGTAGAGACACATGGGCCTGAGGGAACTTGGAGAGGGCCTGTTGGTTTTCCTGGGCTGTCAAAGGACCAGATGACTATGTCATTTGGTAGCTGGGAGGCAAACTGAGTTGTTACTAAAGAGTAATTAGCAGTCTTTATTCTAGAGTCAGATGTTTTCCTCTTATCTCTGAAAGACAATGTCTCAGAATTGAAGTTAGAGTAAGATAATCTTGCGCCTCCCTGTTGGTGCAAGGGGTTAAGTCTCAGCACTATGAAGCTGTCAGCATCCCCTGCAGCACAAGCTCAAGCTTCAGCCGGCCTGGGAGCTGACCCACATGGCGCAGAAGACCTCTCCTGTCTTGCCCACTGCTTCCCTAGCAGTGTGTTTCAGTCATTCTGCCTGTTCTGCTCCCCACTCTATCTCTGGCGAATCCTCTCACCCCTCTGTACCTCTGACCTACATCCCAGTTCTTGTATGCATAAATAAATAAAATCAATCTTAAAAAAAAGAGTAAGATAATCTTTACAGCTCTTGATAACAATATTAACTGCCCAATTTACAGTATAGCTCTATAAATGAAAGATCCTGCTCCCTTCATCCAGTCTTTCCCCACCAACACCTCCAGGCAATACATCACAATACAGATGAAGACCAAAGACCATGAAAGGACTTTTCCAGCCTGGGCTCACTCAACAAGGGCTAAGGGAGGACTCAGTTCTATCTGAGACCTGCAGATTCTCACATGGTTGAAACCAAGCGAAGGACACTCCCAGGCACTCCATCACAGGCTGTGTGGACAGAGGGCAGGAGCCCAGTGCCACACTGCATCTCATCACAGTGGAGTCCACAGCTAGATCTGGCCTCTTCCCACTCACTCCCTGAACTGACTATTCTTCCAGCCCAGTGTTTCTCCAACTGGGCTCCTCAGTTTGCTGAGAGTTTCCAGAACTAGCCATAGGTGTTTGCAAATTCACTACATGAATTTTTAAATGTTGAACCTTCTCTTTAATCATAATCTAAACAAATTACCATGAAATATTCTGGCTAGGCTGGAATCTATACTGTCATATAAATGACTAAGTGTCTGTCTGGGTTTATCAGCAAATGATTCCAAAGATCTCCCGACTTTTGACTTCAGTGCAGTGTTTCAAACTGACATATCAATTTGAGATTCAATGGTTTAGCTAAAAAATGCTCATTTTCTTCCTGCAAGATTCTGAATAGAGAAAAAAAGTTTTGTTTTTTTTTTTCAAAGATTTATTTATTTATACATACAAGAGCTGGGGTACAGGCCAGAGTCGCGGGAGGGGAGAAGATTCACCAGAGACAGAGCGGGGAGCAGAACAGGCAGATCAGCGGAAGCACACTGCCGAGGGCAGCAGCGGGGCGAGGCAGGAGAGGTCTGCTANGCCATGTGGGTTCCCTCCCTGGCAGGAGGCAGGGATCGAACTTGTGCTGGAGTGGTTGCGGTTTGCTTCATAGTGCTTTGCTTAACCCACTGCGCCACCAGGGAGGTCACAAGGCTGGGCTGGGCTGGGCTGGCATAACCTTGGACAACTTATACCTGGGTCTGGGATTAGATTTTTTTACTTTAAAAAAATGGGAAGTTTGGATTAGACAATCCCCATGATCCCTTCTGGCTTTCACAGGATTCCAAACTGTGATGAATTCACCTCTCATTCTCACCCCCACACCGTCCCAACCCCATCTCTGTCTAGACAGAGCGGAGAGAAGCACAGGTAGAGTAGAGGCTCCAAGAGGGCAGGTTCAGGCAAAGGTAAAGAAGACAGCCTGAGAGAGTCATCAGAAAGAAAACCGCAAGACCTACTGCCCACTGAGCCACCTGGGGTGGAAGGATTCTCCTGGGGGTCAGGGATCCAGCCCTCCCTGTTCGGAACTTTTCCTTCTGAGGCTCCCCAGGAAACCAGCTCCCATCCCACTGCATCTCTCTCTCCCCGCCGCCCCACTTCCCCCGTATCCACACACACAGACCAGTCCACCTTGAGCTTCAGGGAAGTGGGGCCAGAGCCATCCCCTCTGACTAGCCCACCTTCTTTCAGCTCCACTCCTTGGGTCTCCTAGCTTGCCTAGATTTCAAATTAGGAACATTTTGTAGGAAGCCCTCACAGATGCCCACTTCAGGTAGGGTCAGACCCCTTGCCCCAACCATGATCTACATTAACTTCTGTTCCTGCTGCTGACCCACTGACACAGTTTTTGTTCATTTCTTTGTCCAAATTTCCTGCTGTCTATGTTAATTCAGACATTGTGGAAATGACTGTCTCTTGTGACTCAGAGGCTTTTAATTTCGTAAAACTTTTCTGAAATCAGCTCTTTCCTGGTCGTGGCTTGTAGCAAGTTGGACCTTATTCTTTTAATAAAGATTTATTTTTATCTATTTATTCATACAAGAACTGGTGTAGGCCGGAGGTGGAGGTGGGGAGGTGAGAGCATTCACCAGAGACATGGTGGGGAGCAGCACAGGCAGTGAAATACACTGTTGAGGGGAGCAGCGCGCAAGACAAAGAGAGGCCTGCTGCACCTTGTGGTTCAGCTCCTAGCTGGGGATCGAACTCAAATTGCAGTGGCTGGTAGCTTGATAGCTCTGAGACTTTTTAAAAAAAGATTTTATTAATTTATGCATGCAAGATCTGGGGTCTAGGGGAGAGGAGGGTCTGGGGTGGGGGGATGCTGGTGAGAGGATTCACCAGAGACAGAGCAGGGAACGAAACAGGCAGATCTACCGAAACACACTGCTGAGGGGAGCAGCGGGCGAGGCAGGAGAGGTCTGCTTATCCTCGTGGGTCCCTTCCCTGGCCGGGATCAAACTCCAATTTATAGTGACTGCGGAAGCCCCACAGCGCTGCCCTCAGCCCTTGCACCACCAGGGAGGTCTGATAGCTCTGAGTCTTCAACCCACCACCACCTCCTCCACCACCAGTGTGGCCCCAACTCAAGCCTTTTTCATCAGAAGTTCTCTAGTATAAATTTGCTATTTGCCCTCTAGGGCTAGAAGTGGGATTTCATTAAATTTCTTTCACTTTGCTGGGGGAAAGTTTGAAGCTCTACCCTTTGGGCAGGAAATTTTACACCTGGAAGAGCAGCTGGAGAAGGAGGAAGTACCCGACCTGCAGCCTGGCCCGACCGTGGGGCGCAGGCGCACCTGCGCTCCAGCGCTCTGCTTGTACTTCAGAGAAACTAACCTGGTCCCTTCCTATCCTGGTCCATCAGTCTCTGCTGTCTTCCTTACCATCTGTACCCAAAGGAGTCTGATGGGGATATCGGCTAGCGAAGTAGCATGTGAGATGGGAGGAGAGAATGGAATAGAGGGAGGAGACCAAGGGAGGAAGGCTGGGGAGGGAAATGCTTGGGGGTAGATATGTCTCCCTCTCCCACACACACCTAGATGGAGCTGGCTGCCTCTTCATCTGGGCACCAGACCACCCTAGCTCTCAGTGACGTGGTCCCCACCTAGACCCAGCTGAATAAACTTCACAGTCTAGAGGTAATAGGTCTTCACCTTCTAAAGAAACTCTGCCCAGACACTAAAGTGGTTTGTTTTTAGCACCAAGCCCAGGACCCGAGTGAATCAAGAATGTGTGTGACTTTGGACCTCTGCGCCTCTGAGGTTATCAGTGTAAAAGTGTTAGGAGTGGGGACTCCCTGGTGGTATGAGAGGTTAAGTCTCATTGCTATGAATCTATTCACAGCCACTGCAGCACCAGTTTGATCCCCAGCCAGGGAGCTAACCCGCATGGCACAGCAGATCTCTCCTGTCTTGCCTGCTGCTCCCCTCAGCAGTGTATTTCAATCTGTCTGCCTGTTCTGCTCCCCACTCTGTCTCTGGTGAATCATCTCACCACCCCCTCTTCCACACCTCTGGCCTGTACCCTAGTTCTTTGTGTGCATAAATAAATAAATCTTTAAAAAAAAAAGTGTTAGAAGTGATTCTTACACCCTAAGGGCACCTCTGGTCAAGATTGTGTGTCGGCAGATGAAGGAGAAGAAATCGTTCCTGTGTGAGGGTTACTCTCTGGGTGCTCCTGTGTTTCTCATCCCACCTAATTTCACAGCCATAAAAAAGAAATATTTCTGGGCTCAGGCTGCTTTAGACCCTTCAGAATCATAACTTTGGGTGTGAAGGCTACCAAATTTTTGCTAAAGCAAAGAAGGGGTGGCATGGATATGTGTTTTTTATTTTATTTTGTATACGTATATGGATATATATATATCATAAAATGTACCATTTTAAACATATTCAGGCATCCATTTCAATGACATAAAGCACATTAACAATGTTGGGCAACCTCCATCACTCTCCATTTCCTGAACTTTTCTAACCCGCAAACTGAAACTCTGTATCCATTAAACATTAGTAACAACCCCTGTTTCCTCCCCGCCCCCCACCTCCTGATACCCACTTATTCTACTTTCTGTCTCTATGTATTTGCCTACTTAGTCACGTAGGGGGAAGCATCCAATATTTGTCTCCCTTTGTCTGCCTTATTTCACTTAGCATATTGCTTCAGTTTCATCCATGTAGCCATATATATTAGAACCTAATTCCTTTTTGAAGCTGAGTATTACTCCATTGATTGTATTTACACAGACACCACATTTGGTTTATCCATTCATCTGCTGGTGGATATTTAAGCTGCTTCTACTGTTTGGCTGTCACAAATAATGTTGCTGTGAACATTTGCATGCAAGTATCTGTTTGAGGCTCTGCTTTCAGTTCTTTTGGGTATATATCTAGAAGTGAAATTATTGGATCATATGGCAATTCTGAGTTTAACTTTTTGAGGAACCACCAGACTCTTTCATAGTGGTTCCACCATTTTGCTTCCTATCAGCAATGTACAAGGACTCCAAATTCTCTGTATGTTCTTCAACACTTGATATTTTTCTTTTTTGTTATTTTGTAAAAGACATGTTAATGAGTATGTGTTGGTATCTCAATGTGGCTGTCATGGACTTAAAATATATACATATATATATATATATAGTTTAGGTGTAAAGGCCTTTTATCAGAGGAAAAGTTACATATAGGCCACATGGAGTCTGGGTGAGGAGCTGGCAGTGGTTAACTGGAGGTGAGCTGGCCTAGTGAGGTGTGTGGATGGTGCTCAAATGGGAGGCCCTTTCTCTTGGTTTACCATCCATGTCCTGCCCCACCTAGAGGTCCGTGAGGGCTTTCTGAGAAGACTGACACCCCATGGTATCATTACTAAATTTAAAAACTAAACCCGCATTCCTTGCCCAACAGGCAAGTTTGGGAGGCTTGAATGGATAAAAGGAGTAGATGGGACTGCCATGGGAACCTGGACATTGAGCTGATGCAAAATGCTGATGATCCTTTATGCTAAGACTCAGATCCTCAATCAGGACATGCCCAGACTATCACCCTAACCGATCAATGATGACTGGAGCATAAATAGAGCCTTGGGACCCTCACTCACCTGCAGCAGGCCTCTCCTGTCTCACTACTGCTCTTCTTAGCAGTGTATTTCAATTAATCTGCCTGTCTCTGGTGAATTCTACCTACTCTCTCTCTGGTGAATTCTTTCACCCCTGTGCTTCCAGCCTACACCTGGTTCTCCCCCATGGCATGGTTTAAAATGTCGCTGACTAAGAGCCACTTCCCTTTTGGGTACTAACTAGAAAAGACGAGGTCTAACGTAGTAGGAAGCTCCTTGCTCTTTGTCACTGGGGGGACATTTAGCCAGCCACTTCAGAGGAGGTGCTCCCTGTTTCGGCAGACACTTGAGCTTATCAGATGTAAATATGCCCTGGGAGAAGAAAAAAAAAGAACACTTTGTGGCCTAACAAAGACTGTTTCTCACAAAACCTAGAGGGATGTAGAGTTGGGAAAGAAGAAGCTATTTGCAGTGGACAATGTAGCTTCATGGGTACACATGGGAGACAGCCTGTCCCTCTCCTTGTGCGATTCAAATTTATTCAACTCCCTCAACCCCAGCAAGTTCCACTGGTTGACAGGAAAGAATGTCTGGGCCCCAGGGGGACTCCAGTGGTATGGGAAGGGGACCTTACATTGGTGACCAGGTTCAACTTTGAGACTGAGACATGGAGTCCCTTTGGAATGGCCCCCCTGGAGAAAATTGCATGAGCTCAGAAGTGTGAGGGAGAGAGCAGAGACTCTGGAGTCATTTGTTCATGGCCACGGGAACTCTGAGCAGTGAGGTGGCGCAACACTGGAATTCAGCAGTGACCTCTGGGAGCTAGTCCCTGGGGGTTCTGAGTTCTGTTATGAGGTGGGAGAGAAGGCTCCCAGAGGAGCAGATTGGACTTCCTGTTGATAAGATCTTGTGGGAACCCAAGCAATTAATGGAGAGGGAAAAAATGTGGCCATAATTTGTACCTTACACTGGTAGAGTGGCCACACCAGTTACAGGCCCTTGGCTCAAACAGGCTCAGCGCCAGCTGTGACCTTCAGTTCTATTTCCCTAGTCACAATGCCAAATTCAGATCTCCCATCAGCCCTGAAGCAGGTTAGACCAGTCACCATGGGCACATGCCTGGGCAACCAAATTTGCCTAAGATGAAACCCTGATTATGCAAAAGCAATCTTTAGCCTGCAATGCTTTCCATAGCCAGCACATGAATTAAAGCATTTCTTCTCTACTATGCTTGGAAGGAAAAGAAAAACATACAGGATAAAAGGCAAGATAAGAGATTAGAGAAGGAACCAAGAAACTGAATCTGATCAACCATCAAGCTGTCCTTCAACCAACCTGCTCTTCTATGTCCTAGATTTTCCTAATTCATTCTCTCAACTAACCAATCAATCTTCATTCAACTAAACCAGTCTTCTTGTATTTATTGGCGCAGTCAGCTAATTTTACTTATTCATTTATTCATTCACTCACTTTCTCTGACAAATCCACCTTCATTCAACCCAGAAAGCAATAAATAGCCATTCAATCTTCATTCATTCAGCTAAATAGTCCATATATTAAAGCTCAAGGTTGGAAGAGAGCTCAAAGGCCATTAAGTTCAACCAATTTAATCTTGTTGAACTCCTCCTTTGCCGCCTTACCAGATATTCACCCAAGTTTCATTGAACACCTCTGAAAGGGGAGAGTTCACTGTCTTCAAAGGCTGTCAAGACTGTTGTGGGGCACCACTGATGGGGAGAAAATAGTCCTTAGCCCCCTTGCAATGTCCACATCTGCTTATGGTGCTGCCTTTCAGGCCACCTAGAACAGCTCAGCTCCTGAGAGAGGACAGCCTGTGAGCAGGTAAAGTTGCATTCTCTGGGTTCCCTCACCCCCTTCCTGGCCCTTGTAAATGATGTTCCATCTTTATTTCAGTCTCTCTTTTCTGGTCAGGAGGGCCCCCTTAAATGCAGAGATCTCTTCTGGTTTGGGAATTGCAATTGGAGATCATTTCCCAAGGGTGATGGAAGCGCTGAAGTAAAGGAACTGTCACTTTTAGGTCTAAATCAGCTATAACACCGGCCAGCTTGCTGAAGGGTGTTCCCTTTATCCTATTCCACTTCCTGCCATTTCCCTGAGCTATACTGAGGGCCCTAATGGCAACTGGCTCATGAATTTGCTGGAGATCTCAGAGATGGCCTGACTTAAAATTCTGACCAAATGGGGCCATGGGGATTAGGTAAGCTAGCCATTCCTCTGAGGAGTTCACCTGAGATCTGAGGAAGGAGATAACCCATTGGACACAAAAGATGAGGAGGAAGACAGAGAAGAAGCAGCAGGTAAGTGCTTAAGTCAATATAGACCAGAAGAAAGCAGCAGGTGAGCCAGGGCAAGGGAAAGAAATTGTCTACTAACCAGTTGGGTCATGGGAACAAGTGATAGAATCAACTGACCAATTTAAACAACAACAAAAAAATATTATCTCAAAGGACTCCAGTTGACTTGCAGAAACAGGTCTTTAGTCAGAGGGAGATTAATTAGTGTATTACATAATTGCTTCTAAAGAATTATAACAGATAATAGGAAAAAATGTCTTTGTTACAGAAAACTCAAAACTTCACTTCTCTCATGCTTTCTGAGGAAGTTACAGTCAGGTAGCTGGAGGCTTTTTTGTTTGTTTGTTTCCTGAGAATAAATTCTTGTTCAGGGTAATTGACTTTCTTACACTAGATTGTACATAGCCTTGCCATTCTGGATAAGAAAGAAAAGCCCAGAGCTAATCTGTTGTAGAAAGAGGGGGGCAAGCCTGGGAAATGGCTTCCCATTGCAATCTCCATCTCTAAAAAGAAGTTTCCAACCCAACATGTATTCTCACTAAGGTCTTATGGTAGAGATTTATTCTGGCATAATTAGAGAAGTGCTGAGTCTTGTTCCTTGGTGAGGGGGTGAATGAAGGTTATGGTGGGTGGGCAGACACACCTGGACTACATTTTGGGACCTTGCAAAGACCTTGCCCAGGGTCTTTCATGGGAAGTTCAATTCTCAGATGAATCTGTGTTTTAATCATTACCCTATATAAAGGGCCAAACTTTCAACACTGTACCAATACTGTATTGTGTACTTAAAATTCTGTTAGGAGAATAAATACCACATAAAATGTTCTTACCATTATAAAGAACAAAAAGCCAAACAGGCCCCTCCCTCCCCTTTACTGCCAAAATGCCAGTGATTCAGCCCAGCAGAGTGGCCTTGAAATATTACCTCAACACAGAGGGAAGTTGCAGCTGTGAGGGCCACACTCTGGTCTGACTAAGAATAGCTTTTTCAGAAAGTATTAGTCAGAATTTCTTTGGTTGCAAATCATGGAAATTCATATCTAATATGTAAAGCAAATCAAACAAACACAAGTCAAAAGCATGAAAGGAGAGGGCAGAGTTGTTAGCTCACGTAAATGTGAAACTAGGCCCGTAGCTATCTGCAGGAACGGCCACATTCAGGAGCACAAGACAGGTCACCATCAATTTGTCTCCATCTCACCACTCTGCCTTCCTCTGTGTTGGGTTCTCCTTCAGGAGACTTTCATGCAGTGGCAAGATGACCTCTAACAACTCCATCCTGACATCATCAACCCTACTGGGAGGAGTTTACCTTCCTGTAAACTGTAATACAGTCCTCCCAGTCCTGGGAGGACTGTATTAAGACTGAGTTTCATGGAACTGACTGAGCTAGCTCCACAAACCTGGAGTTGGGAGGGTGAAGTTGGTCCTATGGGAATCCCTTGACCTGAGAGTGCAGGTAGGAGAGTCCCTCCAAAAGAAATCAAGGTTTCCCATCCCAGACGTGGGATTGGCAAAACAGCAGTCAGTGACTGGTGGAGACGCGTACCTTATGCAGCGAGCTTCGGAGACTAATTTCCAAAAACACCCAAATTCCCTTATGTGACCCCAGGCTGGAAACCGATGTTTAATCCAACCTTGAAGGGGTATGATTTATTCAGAAACTGGAATGTCTCCAGGAAGAGGTGAGGCGGACTGGGGCCGATACCCTTGACTGATTTAGGCCCCCACTCCCTCCCCTTTCAGTCTTAACCAGAGACAGGATTTCCTGGAGCAGAGGCTGCTGCTGCGGAGCTGGCTACCTGACAAGCAGTGAAGCCTCTGGTCAAGGCCACATAACAGAAAAGAGAGACATTTGCAGGAAGTACAGTCCCGGGCACAAGAGAGGAGGGTCCTGAGTTGTGGTTAAAGCCTCCTCCTGACTTATTACACGGGAGTCGTGAGAGAGAGTACGAGAAGTGACAAGAATTAAGACATTTTAAATTCTAGGAGTAGGAATCAAACATGGGTTCAGTGTCACAAATCAATAATTCCATCGCTATGCCAGATGACCAGCATCACTCAGAGGGCTAGACAGTGATAAAGGGAGAAGACAGAGCACCAGGAGGGAGACAGATGCTCCCACATGGATTAGACCGAAGAGACTTGTGAGATGAGCCATGAGTCATAGGACAAGATGAATTTGACTGCAGCTGGCAGAATCTGGGTCTGCTGGAAGAGATAATCACAGACGCAACTGATAGGGAAGCCTCACTGAAACCAGTTAGAATTCTCCAGAGACTGGATTCCCTTCTACCCTCCAACCCCGGTCTCTGCCCCATTGAGACTGAACTAACAGGTATCCTGTGCTCTGGCCTCTGGTTGGATCTGGCTAATGGCGTCTCAGCTAGGGATGGGAGGAAAAGAGGAGAGCGGTGTCAGGGAGCCTAGCGCTGGCTCCCTTCTTGTGGCAGTGCCTTGGTTGACTGTGTCTTTCCACTAAAGGTCACTGCTCCTCTCAGAACAGCAGACTCCACATGACTCTTTCTCATTCCAGTTTCCAGGAAATGCTCTTCCACCCTTTGGCCATTCAGTCCACTCAGGCTCTGCTGCTACCAGTTCCAGGTTATTGCACCTGAGGTTCCTCTACGCCTCGTAAATAATCTCTTCTAAAAAAAAAAAATCTCCATCCATCCATTTTCAATTGAGTGGGCCATCTGTTTCTTGTTGGAACCCCAAAGGACACAGTTTGTGAAATTCTCCCTATTAATTAACTGGGAGGAGGGAGTGAATGGGTGAGTGGGGCAGTCCCTGGGGAATAAGAACCAGTAGCAGAGCTCTGGGTGGAGGAGCCAGTGCCCAGGGGGCAGGCAGAGAGATGTACTCTGAATCCTAAGCAGGAGAGATGGGACTGGAGCAAGCAGGGGCCCCGCAACTAATGGAAGTATCTTCAGAGCCAACCTGAAACCCAGGCAAAAGCCCTGGCATCTCCCTTTCCATGGTGGAGGAGCTGATCTTCAACACACCCCACAGGCCCCTGTACGTGCTGGCCAGATGGAAGAACAGCTAAGGAATGCCAACGACTGAAGAGTTTGAGAAGCTCAGCATTTATTTTCATCGTGACCACAAAGCCATCCTGTGCCAGCTGCACTGCTAGAAAGTTCAGTAAATGTACTTTACAGGAGCGGGGAAGCCTGAAGCTGAGATAGGCTGGGGTCTACCGAGTGCTAGAGGTGGGGCAGGAGGAGGTGGTGGAGGATGTGGGTCTGGTCTTGTCTCTGAAGGCAGAAGAAGTGAGAGGGGACTCAATGCTGAAAATTCCACCAGTTTCCCCAACCCCTTTTAATACTAACCACCAACAGTGGTTCCAAACCTCCCATGTTTCTCTTCCTCATCAAAGTGTGTACTTAAGTCTGAGAGTACAGGTATCCAAGAGGCTCCCTTGAAGAGACTGAGGGTGCTGTAAAGGGGGCGGTGAGCTGCTCCCACTGGATGCTCACTGATCTAGACCCCTGCGGGCTCTCCCTGTTGCTGCTGCCAGAAAAAAAAAAAAAAAAGTGTGTGAGCAGGTAGGACTCAGGGCAGGGAGGACCTGGGCAGGATCCCCACGAGACTGGGGGTATTCATGAACATGAGAGAGCTGAAGGTAGGCCAACGTGTCAGGAACACAATGTGGTGGGCCTGGGAGGACAATGGGGGCTCCTCTCCATGTCTCATACTTGCTGTGGCTCTTCACAGAAGAGCACGAGCCTTGGAAGAAAGACAGAAGCCAGAGGACCAGCATTCACTGAGCCAACCAGTGGGATCCCAACGTGGAGGAGGGCTCAGGGTTCAAACAGATGGCTGAAACAGAGGCAAGCCAGGTGACCCCATCTATGGGAGTCCGTGATAATGAGAGGGCCTTGGTAGAGCTATGAACACATCTCAAAAAACCACATCTGTTCCCTCTGTGAAGACCACCACATCACAGAAGCCACCAAGGTGAGTCACCACCAGAGTACGCCAGGGTCCTCTCTCTACTGCAGGGTGAAGTGCTCAGGCAGTGGGTGCTCTCACCAAGTTTCCCCAGGAGTTAGTGACCAGGAAAGAGAGCAGAGAGTTTTAGTGACACTCCATCCTCACAGTGAGCACCTCTGGTACTGTTGTCTGGGTGAAATAGGGGCTGTGGGCAGTGGAGGATCATTGCTTGAATTAGAGAGGAGATCAAAGTTTGTTGGTTTTTTTTAAGATTTATTTATTTATGCATACAAGAACTGGGGTATAGGTCAGAGGCACGGGAGGTGAGAGGATTCACCAGAGAGAGAGTGAGGAGCAGAACAGACAGATCTACAGAAATACACTGCTGAGGGGAGCAGTGGATGAAGCAGAGAGGTCTACTGTACCATGTGGGTCACCTTCCCGGCCGGCGGCAGGAATTGAACTCATGAAGCAGTGGCTGAGACTTACTTCATAGTGCGGTGCTTAACGCATTGCACCACCAGGGAGGCCCCAGATCAAAGTTTAAACTGGACTGATCTGAATTTTTATAACTAAAGGAGATCCAAAAGTCATATAAAGTCTTCCTATAATGTTTAAAAAAAGAGAGAGAGAAAAGTGTGAAGAGAATGACTAGGAAGGATGAAAAACAATCCAGAATTGTTCTAAGTGTCTACTACCACAGGTTAAAATTTCTCAGCAACTGGATGCAGCAATAAAATGGTCACAGATGTCCCATTCATTTGGGTGTGTCCTAACAATCTGAGCAAAAAAGGCATATGAACCAGGGAGCCTGCAAAAGTCCTGAAGGTCACTCTGATTTGCACTGTCTTGAGTAATAAGGTCACAAACCAATCTCAGTGGGCAAAGGATGACTGTGCCGAGTACTCAGGCTCAGGTCATTGTCCCACCCCTGGACTTGGCTTTCCAGGAAGCATAGCATTTCCAAGTGGAATGTGGGAACTGCAGGGAAGATGTATGTGGGTGACTTTGGGGGAATGCATTTGCTTCTCTGAGAGCGTACAGTTTCTGCCTCGTGAGAATTGTTCTAAAACGAAGATTTCAGGTGTTTGATAATCCCTAGAATAATAATCGTTTGCATACTAAGGCAATGGTAAGTGGTGGGTAGGAACAGCAAGGCAGGATCAAATATCCCTGCAGTAAGAAAAAGGAGGGAAAGATTGATGGGATGGGAGAGAGTTCCTGGGGGACCCACAGGCCTGAAGGCTGGGAAGGAGGGCACCCATGAAGGAAGGTAGACTGCTGCAGGGAGCGTTCTGATGGGGATCTTCTGAAGTGAAATTGTGAAAGTGAAGGGAATAATTTAAAAAGCCCCCACTTTTGTTTCCCATTTGAAACTATTAGTTAAAAAGTCAGTTTCTCCTGTTTTAGACCATAGTGGGAAGTGAAAATGATTAAATGTGGTGCCCTAGACAGGATCCTGGAACAAAAGAGAACACGACTGGGAAAACTAGTCTGGGTTAAAAGCAATTACAAATATCCAGTTCTTAGTTGTGACAAAGGTACCATAGGAATATAATATGTTCACAATGGGGGACACTGGGTAAAGTGTTTACACTTACCCTGTACACTTTTTGCAACTTTCTATAAATCTAAAATTATTAAAAAATAAAGCTTATTTTTAAGAGATTTATTTATGTATGTAAAAACTGGGGTGTAGGCCAGAGGTGTGGGGGGGAGAGAATTCACCAGACAGAGTAAGAAGCAGAACAGGCAGATCTACAGAAATACACTGCTGAGGGGAGCAGCTGGTGAGATAGGAGAGGTCTGCTGCACCATGTGGGTCAGCTCCCTGGTGGGATCGAACTTGTGCCACTGTGGCTGGCTGGCCATAGCTTGATAGTGTGAGACTTTAACCTCTGTGCCACCGGGAAGGCCCTAAAGCTTATTATTATTATTATTTTTTAAAGCTTTTTAAAATTTTTAAAAATTTATTATATATGCATTCAAAGCTGGGGTACAGGTCAGAGTCACCGGAGGTGAGAGGATTCACCGGAGACAGAGTGGGGAGCAGAACAGGCAGATGGACTGAATACACTGCTGAGGGGAGCAGCGGGCGAGGCAGGAGAGGTCTGCTGCGCCATGTGGGTCCCCTCCCTGGCCGGGGATCAAACTGCTACTGTGCTGTGGGTGCTTCACAGTGCAGCGCTGAACCTGTTGTGCCACCAGGGAGGCCCCCGAAAGCTTGTTTTTTAAAGTCAGTTTCTCACGGTGTAGATTCACATTTACTGAGATGAAATACCTAGGAGTCCCGCAGGGTCACATGCAGTCTGTCTTGGTAGGTTGGGTCCATAAACAGAGAGATTGGTGGGACCCCTTTGGGTTCTTTATATCCCACCCCATGGGCCTACTTCTTTTCAAGATCTGGCAAACAGCTAAGAAGGACTGCCTTTTTTTTTTTTTTTTTACATTTTAAAAAGACAGGATTACTAGGAAAAAAAGAGAGGCAGGCATAATCACAGTCAGCCAGGACTGCCCATTTTAAGGCCTCTTTGTTTCTGCTAGGTTTTTATAGCTGAGGAAACTCAAAACAGGGCATAGATGGGAGAAACTATTTTGTGCGAAGCCCTAAAATGAGCCATGGGAATCAAGATGGCCCAACTTCTCTCCCTGGGACCACTTGGTCTAGGGACTAAGCTGAGCCATGTACGCTGTACATGGCCCATGAGAAACAGGCCCCAAAGGAGACCCCAGTCTCTGTGGAGGGTCACCCTGGCCCCAGCTTGCCAACCTCGTGGTAGGACAGCAACATAGGCAGCAGTGTCAGTGGGGAAGACAATCTACCTCCAGCTGCCTTGCCAAGAAAGAGAATCAGATCTAGGAGAAGGTAGGGCCCTGACGACAGAGGCTTGGTCGGTCTCTCTTCATGCAGGAAGGGCATATCTGGGCCAAGCCCCTTGGTGGCAGGGGCTGGGGTCCCTTCAGGCACATAGCTTCTCGTACTCCCAGGTGACATCTGTAGTCTACACCATGGGTGTGAACCTGTGGACTTGCTATTTACCAGATGTCTGGAATGAGATCAACCCAGCCAAGCCTCTTCTTGCCTCCCATGCTAGGGCTCATGCCACCAAAGTGCAAAGGTCCTCTGGGCCTATAGCCCAACCTGCAACATTTGTATTTGCAGAGCTTCAAGGAAAGGGATATGTGCGTGATGGTGGGAATGCAGCTGTGTGTGTACAGTGCTTATAGGTGTGGCTGTTACTTGGAGACAATCCTCTCTTTTTTAAGATTTATTTATTTATGTATACAAGAACTGGGGTGCAAGCCAGAGGTGTGGGGAGTGAGAGGATGCACCAGAGACAGAGTGGGGAGCAGAACAGACAAGTTTACTAAAATACACTGCTGAGGGGAGCAGTAGGCAAGGCAGGAGAGGTCTGCTGTGCCATGTGGGTCAGCTCCCTGGCAGAGGATTGAACGTATGCTGCAGTGGATGAGGATAGCTTCATAGTTCTGCAACTTAACCCCTTGCACCACCAGGGAGGCCCCCAGTTGGGGACATTTCTACTCTTATGGAGTGAATAGGAAGGAATAAAGATTATTTCCTATTGGAGGAAATCCCTTGACTTCAGGGAAGAGAAGTATGGAGAGACTTGGAGGTATGTGGGACACTGAGCTCTGAGAAGAGAAGAGGGGAAAGAATCTCAGTAGCGCTCAGGGTCTTAAGTGAGCTGTGAAATAAAAGACCTTGAGGCTGGAGACAGTGAGGCTTCTGTTACGGAGAACTCGGGACATTACGCTACTGTGACAGGGTGGGTGGGGGCCCACAGACAGGATTCAGCCTGGACCTAGGCAGCAGGGTCTTACTCTCCCACTAGGAGATCCCATAGGAATCACTGGATCCTGGGCTATCAGCTGCCCCCAAGCCCGTGGCATCCTATTCATTACACTTAAGGGAAGATCAAGGTCTAGAGGTAGAAGGGTAGTGTCCTAAGTCTCTGGTGTGTGAGGGGTGGGTCTAGCCTCCCTGATCAGAGCATCTCCCACCCTACACTGGCAAGTCAAATCCCATAGGCAGCAGGCAGCGCTCTGCAGGAGACTGGGGAAAGGAAGGACCTCTAGAGTAAGCCTGGTGCCCCTGCCTTATTCCTTAGACAGTTAAGCAAGTACCAGAGGGGCACAGACTTTCCTGAGGTCAGGCATCCAGTGAGCCACACACCCTCCCAATGGACCAGCTCTCCTGATGCCCGCTCTGAGGCTTCTCACTGTACCAGTGTCTCTGCAGAGAGGGACAGGTGGGCAGAAAGGAGTGCACACTTACTGAGCAACTATTATGCACCAGGCCATTGACAATTATTCTTCCAATCCCCACAAAAGACATGGAAGCAGTTGTTTTTGTCCATGTTTAACAGATCAGAGAGCAGAGGCTCAGAGAGGCAAAGCGATTTACCCAAGGTCACAGAGCCGACAGATGGCAGAACAGAAACTGTACACTGCCAAAGCCTGTGCTCTTGGCCTTGCTCGGGTTAGGCTGCATTTGGGACCTAGCTCTGACAATACAAGGAAGTGGGGGAGGGGAAGCCAGGGCAAACTCCAGGCACTACCCAGCTGCCCAGTTGTACCAGTGACAAAGAGCAACAAAAGTGACCTTGGGCACTTGAGACAGAGCAGAATGTGGTCTCCTGCTGACAGATTTTTTTTTTAAAGTTATACTGACCCACACCCTGCAACAAAGTTTCATAAAACAAACAGCTGATGGCATGCTTGTGGTGTAACTTAGATGCTATCAAGTGGCTTCCGACCAAGGCACCATTGACCTTAGAACCTCAGATTGATTTTATACTTTAAGTTTTTTTTATAAGAACTAGGGTATAGGTCAGGGGTGTCAGGGGTGAGATGATTCATCAGAGACACAGTGGGGAGCAGAACAGGCAAATTTTCTGAAACACTGCTGAGGGGAGTAGCAGGTGAGTCAGGAGAGGTCCGCTGTGCCTGTGGGTCCGCTCCCTGGCCGGGAATCACACTCAGGCTGTGGTGGTGATGGCGCTGAGACTTAACCCTAAGGCTGCCAGGGAGGCCCTGATTTTGTACTTTGATTTTCAAGACACCAACTTGGAGGAGCCTCCTAAGCTTTTGGTCCACCCCACCAAGTGAGGAGTCCTCTCTGCAGACTTCCCAACTGGCCCTCCAGCCTTGCTTTCATACCCTCCCTGTTCACCTGTGAAACCAGCCCCTTCTGCAGCAGGACAGTCCTTCTCACTTGGGCTTAGACCACTCTTCTGCGACATCCACGTAGTCTCCCTCGGGCCCCAAGGCAGTAGTCCTCTGACCCCTGTTAATCTGGGAGGACAGTTTCTCTGGACCTGCTCTGCCCTGGGTCTAGCACTACCTGGCCAGGGACTTCTGTGCCGAAGCCATACCTGAGAAATGGCACAAATTCTAGAGAAGAGATGACTGGTCATCTCCCATATTCTAGACTTAATGCCTTTTCTAATGCAGTCAGACATCAAAGCCATCTTTGTGCTGGTATTATCCCACTGTTCCTGTCACCCCAAACCCCAAGCCTTTTAAAGTGTAATCCAAGAACTAGGTCTTGCATTTCTTTTGCAATTTCTATCTTGTAAATACTAGCAATTCTTAGTGGTACAATATTTAAAAGTTTACACGCAGCTCTTCATATGTGTTATCTCCTTTCATGCTTAAGACAGCTTGCGGGACCCCTTGGAAAAGACTGGTAAGCCAGGTCATAGCAGGGGGCCCAGCAACAGCTGCTGAGATGACCATGAACATCAGGTGGGCTGCATCTTGGCTCTGAGAAAAGATGGATACAAGACCATGGGTCCCAGAGAAGGGAAAACAGTGCAGTCCACAGTCAGGAAGGGTTTGCTCAAGTCTTCTCAGAGGCTGCTCAGTCTGGAGCAGACTGGTGGGGAACCTGCAGGAGGAGATGAGAATGAGAGAGAGTCCACCTGGCTTCGATGGAGCCCTTCTTGAAGCGGAGGGTGGGCCAGAGCTTTTAAAGACCCTTTGCCAGCATTTGGGTTACCTCAAATGAGTGTTTCCAACCTTCCCTCCCTCCTCTTATTGGCAGAGGAGGAAACAAGTGTTCAGCTAGGACTAGAGCAAGGCCCCACATGGACTCCCTTCATCAAACCTGAGCCAGGCTGGCTCCAGTCTGTCCTGAGCTCCCTTTGGTACCTTGAGTAGAAAACCTGCCCTTGCCCTCTTGGGGTTCCCATCTGCGTGAGGAGATGGGCTTTCTCATTTTGTGGCAGTCACTTACCAGAGGATTCCAGGAAGACTGACGGGTGAAATACGGGCTTTGACGACAATCCTGTGGGCATCACTCTGGAGCTGAACTGTGTTCCCAAGTCACACTCCTGTCTCTGGGCCTAGGACGGGTTGTTTAGCAGCTTGGTCTGGCTGCAGATCAGAAGGCAGGGGCCAGGCTCTCGGGTGGGTCCAAGCTAAACCTTCACACAAGGGGCCATTGTGGTTGCTCAGCCCGGCCCTGGGCTCTGCCAGCCCTTCCGGCTCCTGGAAAATGTTTCCCGTCTGGCAACTCCTGGGCAGTCTGTCCTTGGCCAAGGCACAGACCAGCCCCACACTCAGGCCTCTCCCGCCCGGTGGGGATGCTAGACTCCTGCAGCTCAGAGTTCCTGGGTTCAGTCCCTATTTCACACCCTGGCTTGGTGGATGGGGTGGGAGGGCACTTGCCAGAGAAGCGCACTCAGACGTGCTCCAAGGCCAGAACCCAGAACTCTGGACATTTCACAGCTCTCACTACCAATAGGAGGCAATAGTGTTTGGGCTCAGAGAAGGAAGGGGCCGTCCTGACATTTAGCACGTTGTGGCAGAGTCTGGGTGGTGTGACTGGCGCTTCGGCAACTAGGTGCCCACCGTGGACCTCTGAGACCTGAGCCTTGTTCAGTGTGACCTTGTGAAACTGCTGTCCTCTGCCTGTGTGTGCAGGGGACACTGTCCAGCGATCATAGCATTCTGAGCTTTTAATTAATTAATTAATTATATTATATATTTTTAAGATTTATTTATTTATGCATACAAGCACTGGGGTACAGGCCAGAGGTGTGGGGGGTGAGAGGATTCACCACAGAGAGCGGGGAGCAGAACAGGCAGATGGACTGAAGTACACTGCTGAGGGGAGCAGCGAGTAAGGCAGGAGAGGTCTGCTGCACCATGTGGGTCCCCTCCCTGGCCGGCAGCAGGGATCGAACTCGTGCTGTAGTGGATGAGGTTTGCTTCATAGTGCGTTGCTTAACCCACTGCGCCACCAGGGAGGCCCCTGAGCTTTTAATTTAAATCTGGCATGGATGCACTGGATGGCATGACGAAAAGAAACTGGAGAATTTGAGGATTTGAGCATATCACAACGTCTCTCTGTGCCAGGTTGCAGCAGAATCAGGCCCTGAGCCCAGGAGTTTCCTTGCATGAGCTGACAGCGCCACCTGGGGCCCAATTCATGCCACGTGAGTCCCGCTGGAGAGGTGAGTCTCCACTTTGGGAGGGATCTCTGTACTGCCTTTTGGGAGGCACTAGGATGAAGGAGGAAGTCTGGCCCCAAGCGTGAGAGGAAGAGGCCCACTGAGAGGGACCACTCAGGATTGGGGGCTGCTTCAGCACAAAGTCCAGACCAGAGGAGCCCCTCTGAGCACCGCATGGAGGATAGGTATCATCACAATTCTCATGGACTATCTTCTGGACCAGGCCCTGGGGACCCTCCAGGAGAATATTCTGATCTAATGGAGAGGGAGAAGTGTGTATGTAGGAGCCTAGGGCCAGACACCTGGAACTGGGTCTTAGAGAATGAAAAGTAATTAGCCTTGTGAAGGAAGGGCATTTCGGGCTCAGGGAACAGCCTGTGCAAAGACATGGCAGAGAGTTTATGTATGTCAGCTTGGGAGTGATCGGAGAGGGAAGAGGAAGCCAGAGGTCACATATGAGTCAGAAGGATCACAGCCCTGGTCACCTGTGGCCTATACACAGTGACCCAGACACATGCAGCTTCTCTGCTGGTCTCTGACCCCAAGCCCACCTCCTGCGTTGACCCCTTGCCTCCAACTCCAACCACACCCCCTCTGGGCTAGGTTATCCAGCAGAGGTCCTGATTCCTGGAAACCTTCCCATTTCCCCAGGCCAGGAGCTAAGTCAAGTTGCTCACAAGCAGATCCTAGGGGATGCAATCCTATGAGTTTCCAGGCCTCCAGGGAGCCTGGGCAGAGCTCTTAGACCAGAAAGGGGATCTCCAAGCAGCTACTTAACTCTGGTCTCAGGTTTCTCAACTGTAATAATGCTTCTCTCATGGGAATGTGGTGAGGACTGAATGAGAAAATGCATGTTAAGCCACTCATTGGCACCTTGCAGACTTGGGTTGATGCCAAATAAAGAAGTTTCTCTCCATTGCCCAGCCCTCTGGGACATGCCTTCCAGCAGAGGAAGCTCAAGGGCTCCAAATCTTGGCTTTGTTCAGTTTGCCCATGCCTGGCCTTGGATCTCTACCTTCCCAGAACCCGGAAAGGTCCTGTGTGTGCCGAGTAGGGTGATTTGTTGTATTTCTCTCTATGTTTTATTTTTTTTAAATGTTCAAATACAAAGGGAACAGAAAAAAAGTATACAAAGAATATATGTGTCCTCAGATTCAACAATTACTATTAATTGCCTCATTCATCTGATTCCCACTCTTTTTATGCTGAACCATGTAAAAATAAGTTGCAAACATCATAACACTAAATGACATTCAATACTGATAATGCAGCTCCTAAGATTAAGAGCATTTTCCTATATAGTTATAATCACAATCTTAAAAAAGATTAATAATTTTGTACCATCATTTCATATCTAACCTTATTCATATTTCTCCCAATTTTCCCCAAATGTATTTTGCAGTTATTTGGGGGGAGGATAGAAAGAGATACAGGACCCAATCAAAGTTCACTTATTGTATTTGGTTGTTAGTCTAACTCAGATTATTGACTTTAGCTCTTTTCTTCCAGATATATGTATTTTATCCTCTAAATTTCCCTATAAACACTACTTTCATTCTATCCCATCTATCTCAATAAGCTGTGTTTTCATTTTCATTTAGCTCAAAATGTTTTAAATTTCTCTTAAAATTTTTTTTCTTTAATCCATGATGGAGGAAAAGAATAGAAAACTTGGGGCCTTCTTGGTGGTGCAAGGGGTTAAGTCGCAGCACTGTGAAGCTATTGCAGCTACTGCAGCACAGGTTCGATTCCTGGCCAGGGATCTGACCCACATGGTACAACAGACATGGCACAGCAGACCTCTCCTGTGTTGCCCACTGCTCCCCTCAGCAGTGTATTTCAGTTGATCCGCCTGTTCTGCTCCACACTCTGTCTCTGGGGAGTCCTCTCACCCCCTGCACCTCTGGCCTGCACCCCAGCTCTTGTATGCAAGGCTGCCTACCTGTGACTATGCAGGCCTCTCTCTCTTCTTCTTCTTTTAAGAATTATTCTTTTATTTTATTTATTTTTGTGTGGAAGAATTGATGTGTAGGCCAGAGGTGCAGGGCGGAGGTGGGGGAGTGGGGTGGTGAGAGGATTCACCAGAGACAGAGTTGGGAGCAGAACAGGCCAATCGAGTGAAATACACTGCGGGGGGAGCAGTAAGCTAGACAGGAGAGGTCTGCTGTTCCATGTGGGTTGCCTCCCTGGCTGGGGATCGAACTCAGGCCACTTTGCCACAGGAGGGCCCTAGTGGAGGTAGCGTTGAGACTTACCCCTAGGCCACCAGGAAGGCCTTATTCAGGCCTCTCCCTTAGCAAACTTGTTCCTTTCAGGGCTGCGCTTTATGTCTATGCGTTCTTCACCCTTCCCTCTCTTTCATAACAAACCTGCCCTTTTGGATCTAACTAATGTCTCTGTCTCCTGGAGAAACTCACTTAAGAAACTCGCCTGTGCCTCTGAGAGGGGAGC
This sequence comes from Galemys pyrenaicus, assembly GCA_019455555.1. NCBI lineage: Eukaryota > Metazoa > Chordata > Mammalia > Eulipotyphla > Talpidae > Galemys > Galemys pyrenaicus. Next base: position 3,369,951 of record JAGFMF010011429.1, read on the forward strand.
TCTGGTTAACTTTTCCCAGAGTTAACCAAAGGGCCCCCATTCTCTGAACCCAACACTTCTCCAAAATCAGCTTCAACCCATGTGTTATTTGGGAGTATGCTATTTAATCTGTGTGTATCTTGATATTTTCCAACTATCTTCCTGCTATTGGTTTCAACTTTAATTCCATGAGTCATTGTGGTTTGAGGACAAACATTGTATTTCTCTTCTTTTAATCTTATTTAGGTGTGTTTCATGGCCCAGAGTATGGTCTATCTTGGAGACTGTTCCATGAGAACTTGTAAAGAATGCATAGACTGCTTTGTCCAATGAAGGCGTCTACAGCTGTCAGTAATACCCACCTCACCGATGGTGTTGAGTTCCACTATGTCCTTACTGTCTCTCTGCTAGGTCTGTCTGTTTCTGATGAGAGGGGTCGATGTTTCCAACAAAATAGTGGCTTCATCTATTTCTATCTGTACATCTACTAGTTTTGGCTTTTGGGCTTCTTTTCATGTGCTTATTTGCCATCTATACATATACCTTCTTGGTAAAGGATCTATTTAGATGTGCCCATTTTTTTATTGTTTACTTAAAAGGCAAACACAATACCAATATCTATTCTGGAAAGTAACTATATGTTCCAAATAGCAGATGTTAACAACTTTCAAATGATCTTTAGTAATTACTGGTAGTTCTGCCCCATGCTTTAGAAGAATTATTTCCAGTAATATGTGAAGTATTTATTCTTATTCTTTCATTGGTAATAATTGCACTCGTTGCTGCAGGAACTTTAAATTCCTTTTTCTCTTTAAGAAAAATATGTAGAAGAACTGGGGTGTAAGCTAGAGAATGTAGGGGAGCGGGGGTTGTGGTGAAAGGATTCACCAGAGTAGAGTGGGGAGCAACAGGCAGATTCACTGAAATACACTGCTAAGGGGAGCAGCGGGTGAGTCAGGAGAGGTCTGCTGTGCCATGTGTCAGCTCCCTGGCCCGGATCAAACTCAGGCAGCAGCTGTGATAGCGCTGAGATTCAACCTCTATGCTCCAAGAGGCCCAAGAAGTTTAAATTCTTCTGCTTCAAACCTTAAAACTGCTGGAAACTGAGTACTTTGGTATTTTTTTTTTTGTTTCATTTTGTACATCCACAGTGCCTTTATTTTCTTTTGCTGTTGTTGTTGATGCAAAATAATTTTATTTATATCTTTTAAATCATTGTATATTCCCTGTAAAATTCCCACCACCAGTTCACTTGTGCACCATCACCACAGTCCCTTGTGCTCTTCACCTCTCTGTTTTGATCCCTTTTCCTCCCCCTTCCTCACAGAATGTCTCATAGTGAAACAGGGCAGAGAGAGACTCTGAGGCCAGATTGCCCCCAAAAGCCTCAAAAGGCCAAAAGGCCACAAACTAGAATCAAGGGCTATAGCAAAAGGAGCTATAGCCTAACAGAGAGAGGACAGTGCCCGATACAGGTCACCGCCTATGGATTCTCACCCGAGTGCACAGTTGCAAGAGACCTCAGGCTACAGGAACAAGCACTATGGGGTTTATTTACAAACAGGTGGAAACAAAACCCATTATGTGTTTACAAGAGGCTGTTTTATTTAGATAGTATTAGTGTCGGTAGTTACTGGTTATTAGAGGTGTCTGAGGAGAGACTGCCACAACTAACCTGTCGTGGAGCAGTACACCACTCCTCCTGCCATCTGCAGCCTGGTAATGTTAGGGGGAAAGGGACTACACAAATAAGTTTATAGACTTCAACCCCCACCCCAGGCCACCAATATTCCAGAACTGTTACAGGGCAACCCTAATATAAAATGGGTTCCCCTCACTGGGTCCTCCACCCGTGCGCTCAGAAGACTTAAAAAGTCCCAACTCCAGGTACACGTGGCAAAAGTTATTAACAGGTTTTATTTTATGAAAGAAGGGGAATAAAATAGTAATAACACCAAAGGAAAAAGAGAGGGATACAAATCCACAAATACCCTACCAGATCTAAGCAATGGCGCGTTGAGAGCTGGCTCCGAGTCGAATGAGGTGGCTCCGAAGGAAGAGAGATGTCTCCCGAAGGAAGGGGTCTGGCTCCTCAGTAAGAGAGAGAGCCCCAGGCTCACCTCTGGTTTTATAGCCAGCCTGGCTGCTCAACTCCACCCTCAGGTCCCAGTGATCCACTCTTCGATAATCATCTTATCGGATTTGTGGTCCTGGAACACTGATGGTCTGGAGTGGGGGTTGGAGTCCACACACCCATAATCCATTTAGGACGACCTTTCCCCCTAACAGAACCACAAATCCTATAAGCTCAATATCAAAGAGTGGCTCACTGGGACCTGAGGGTGGAGTTAAGCAGCCAGGCTGGGTATAAAACCAAACACGTGGGTCTTTGGAGCTCTTGTCGTTCGGAGGCAGCTCTCAAAGCGCAGTTGAGTTCCAGTTTGGAGGATCTGGTAGGATATTTACGGATTTGTATCCCTCTCTTCTCTCTGTGTTATTACAATTTCTTTCTCCTTCTTTTGTAAAATAAAACCCTTTATTATAAACTTTGTCGTGTGTGCCTGCCGTTGGTGCTTATTATAAGTGCCTTTCAAGCGTGCGGGTGAAAACCCAATCAGGTCAACCCATTTTATATTAAAGTTGCCCTATAACAGTAACAGTAGGACACTGCTCCCCAAAAATCTGAGTACACAGTTTTCTCAAGTGCACACGGATCATAGTCCAGGACTGATCACATACTGGGTCACAAGACAAACCTCAACAGATACATTAAGATCAAAATCACACCCACTATCTCCTCTGATCATGAAGGCATCAAACTAGAAATAAACCATGAAAAGAAAGCAAGGAACCCTCCTTCATGGAGACTGAAGCCCACAATATGGAAACTGGGTCCTTTGTACGGAAACCTTCCACGTGGCTGAGCTGGTCTGGTTAGAGACACCAAGTCAAGAATGCCAGGTAGCAGGACTGGGTTTGTCTTCCTGTTGCTGAGTTTCTTTGTATATTTTGGGTACCTCTTTCTTTTTTTTTTTTAAAGATTTATTTATTTATGCATACAAGCACTGGGGTACAGGCCAGAGGTGTGGGGGGTGAGAGGATTCACCACAGACAGAG
>JAGFMF010011429.1:3373096-3438326 GCA_019455555.1 Galemys pyrenaicus
GAGGGGAGCAGCGGGCACAGCAGGAGAGGTCTGCTGCACCATGTGGGTCCCCTCTCTGGCCGGCAGCAGGGATCGAACTCATGCTGCAGTGGCTGCGGTGTGATTCATAGTGCGTTGCTTAACCCACTGCGCCACCAGGGAGGCCCGGGTACCTCTTTCTTTTACATGTAACTTGCAGTAGTTCTTTCAGTCCATGGCTTACCTTTTCATTTTCCTAACTGTGTCTTTCAAAGAGCAGAAATTCATTGTGATGAAGATTTATCAATTTCCAATTTGTCAATATTTTTCATTTATGGCTCATGTTTTTGGTATGAACTCTTTGCCAAACTCATGGTCACAAAGCTTATATATCTTTATTTTCTGTTTCCTCCTTCCAATTTTTGATTCACATTATATATCTGGTTTTATAGCTTGCATTTGTTTTTCTCAAAAAAACTTTTTTGAAAATTTCAAATCAATGGAAAAGTTGGAAGAGTTGTATCAGCATCCCCTTTGCCTACAGTGTATCAATAGCTAATCTTTTGCCACCTTTGCTTTATCTGCCTGAGTACACAGCCTTCTTGTCTAACCCCCCAGAAAATTTGACAGTAAGTTGCACAGTTTGTAATGTTGACTTTTTGCAAAGACTAAGCAAGCTGTCTTGGAAACATCCTTTAAAAAGCAATCACAACTGTGTGTACCATTTACTGCAGTAACAAAGACCAAGCTTGACAATTGTAGAGAATTTGGAAAAAACAAAAGAATAAATAAGAAAATAAAACTGTCATCATCCAGCCCCCACCCCCCACCACTTTCCAACCCCCAGGCTCAGGAATATTTGCCCAAGTGGTGGGTGGGGAGGATATACAGGACTCAGATACAAATCTCTCATTTTCACTGCAGCTCCCAGGCCTGGGGCCAATTCCTACAGAAGAGCCCAGGACTGGGAGGCCCAGAACTGTGACCTTGAGCCAATAAAAGTAGATAAGGTGTCTGCAGAGGCCTCCCTCTTAGGAGACTATCTGTATCTTTACTGTGATAATTTCTCTATTGTGAATGGACTCAGTGCCCCTTCCTTTAATACCCCACCCATAGTCTGGCCTCTCTTTTATTCCTTGGCCTCTCCTTGGGAACCCACCCCGCTCCTCTACCAAATTCCTAAACTTCAAGGTCCAGCTAAGGTCCCTGTCCTTCAAATCAACCTTGTTTCTCTTTCTTTGCAGCAAATTATCTGTCTGTTGTGCCAGCCCTGTGCTAGAGACCTGTCCATAATCCTGTCCCACTCATGTGCCTGACAGCCCTCAAAGGAGACTGTCAGTCATTTGACAGACTAGGAAATGCATCTCATTTCACAGCGGGCAAGGTGCCACTCTGAATTAAGGCAGAACCAGACTTTCTCAGGCATCGCCTCTGCCCACAGAGCCTCTGTGTGCCACCCCCAGGGGCCCGCACAGAGGTCAGGTATGTGTGGGAGGTAGCTAGACTCTGCACCTCACTCTTGCTCTCCGTGCGTCTAAATCTGCCTCTTCCGTGCGTCTAAATCTGCCTCTTGCTTTAGAGTTCAGCCAGCAGCAGGTTGCCTCTTCCACAGAGCGTCCCTGACTCCAGGGAGAGTTATGTTCCCGTCCCCCAACACACCCTGGATCAATGACTTAGCTCTGCTGACTCTCCCACCTCTACTGAAACACCCTCCTCTAAGTGACGACTCTGGTCTTGCACCCTGGTGCTTAATCAGCTCAATTCAATACATTTTAAATGTTTCATTTTGATCGATTGGCATTCTCTTCCTATGCCATTTATTGTTTGCTTTCTTTTGTAATAGCACCTTTTCTCCTATCAGCGCATGTTCACATTATCAAAAATCTAGGAAAGAATAAGAGTTCCTTCAAATTGGAGTCTCCCTCGTGGCCCAGAGGTTAAAGTCTCAGTGCTATCAAGCTATCGCCAGCCACTGCAGCAGAGTTCGATCGCCAGCCAGGGAGCGGACCCGCGTGGCGCAGCAGACCTCTCCTGCCTCGCCCGCTGCTCCCCTCAGTGGTGTGTTTCAGTAGATCCACCTGTTCTCCATTTGGGAATCAGAGGAACTCCTCTGGTCCGCCTCACCCTCCCCACGCTCCCCCTCAACCCCGGCACCTCTGGTCTGCATCCCAGTTCTTGTATCTATAAGTAAATAAAAAATAAACCTTAAAAAAATTACCCCAAATTGCTTATAGATCACCATATTAACATTTTGGTAAATTATCTTTAAGTCTGGTTTCTATAACCAGACTTGAGTTGAGATCACACTATATTAACAGTTCTAAAGCTTGCTTTAAAAAAAATATTATTTATGCCAAGAACATTTCCCAAGTTGTTAAAAATTATGTGGGCCACACCCACTAGGATGGCTAGAATAAAAATATAAATGATAACAAATGTAGCAAGAATGTGAAAAATCTGTACACAGCTAGTGGAAGTAAAAATTGGTGCAGCCTCTTTGGAAAACAGTTTAGCATTTCCTCAAATAGCTAAGCATAGTTTATCAAATGACCCAGTAACTTCACTCCTTGGTGTAGTCAAAAGAGAAATGAAAACCTATATCCACATTAAAATGTCTACATGAATGCTCTTAACAACATTATTCATAACAGCCAATAATAGAAACAGCTCAAATGTGCATAAACTAATGAAATGAATGGATAAATAAAATGTGGTGTATTTGTAGAATGGATTTTTATTCAGTCATAAAAAGAAATGAAGTACAGACTCAGCTACAACATGGATGAAACTTGAAAACATTATACTAAGTGAAAAAGATAGACATAGAAGATCACCCATTATGTGATTTTATTTTCGTTAAATGTTTAGAACAAACAAATCTATAGAGACAATAAGGTAATTTGTGGGTTGGGATAGGGGGTAGAGGGAGGTTTGGGAGTCAATGAGGAGTGACTAATGAATGTGGGGTTTTGGCTGGGTGGGTGACAATGTTCTAAAACTGATTATGGCGAAGTTTGCAATATTAAAAACCATTGAGTTGTACACTGTAAGTAGTTAAATTGCATGTTATTGAATCATATATCATATATCAATAAGGCTGTTAGAGTTAAAAACAAAAGAACTTTATGGAAGCATTTTTAATGTCTCTAGACACTATCCCCTTGCACAGCTGCCTCATTTATTCATATTTCTATTGTTGGACTTTTATGTTTTCTATTAATTCTTTTGTTTCAAAACATTTCAAACACAAAATGGAGTTGAATCATATAATGAACCCCTGGACCCATCAGCCACTTGAACAATTATCAACATAACAGACAAGGCCTTGATGAAGATTTTTGTGCATAAATATGTCCAATTTCCACCTGTTTCCTTCCATTTATATTGAATTCATTTCAGTTCAAACCACTTCTTCAAACTCTCCCAGTGTCCTCCCAGCATAGCCAAGAATGTGATGGATTAAATCCCACCCTACTCTTGGAAAACTTCCAGCCTAGTGGGGGAGGTACAAACTGGAATAGAGTGACTAGCCAGGACAGGGGCTGTGTAATTGCAGCCTCCCCTATTACACAGGAAAAGGCATCTCCACACTGGAATCGTCCAACCCTGGAAGCCTGCTTTCCAGACCTCTGTCCAGGCCTGCCTTTCCCCTTGTGGCCACATGGAGGCGCCAGAGTCAGTCACCAGATTCCTCTTGCAGCTCAGCAGCTTGCCTGTGGGTGGATGGTTAGGGGTGGACTCTTGTCTTTTTCTTCTGATGACCCTCGCTTGGCGATGGCCCTCTCTTGACCTTAGGCTCTTCTTTTGGAAATAAGAAGGTGGATGCTGTGAGCAGTCTGGGCCCATCAATGCTATAATCTGGTCTCCTACCTTCAGCCAGCTCTCATCAGCATTGCTTCTGGATGGTCCAGGGAATCCATGTGAGTGCCCCTTCCTCTCTGGCTCCCAGGAGAGACTAATGCCCACAAACAGCTTCTCACATGTTTAGAGGCCTGCACAAATCAGCTCATTACTAAAGGATTTAGGCAGCAGACTCACTGACAGCACACAGCCGGCGGGTAGGAGATTTGCCGTCTGATGCCTCCTGATTGCCCACTCTCGTAGCCATCCAGGTGTGGACACATCAAGGACACCCTAACCCCAGGAGCAAGACTAGGGTTCTGGATGGAGGAAGAAAAAGTAAATCACCAGGAGCTTCCAAAGTCGCAGCCTAACTGCTGTCTGGGCCAGCCCAGAGGAGATTTGGCTCCTGGTTGGCACAGCCGTAGAGGAACACGAGAGCTGATGTGTCTGGCATAGCTGAAGGCTGAGTCAAGGGAGAGGGTGTTTACTTTGAGAGGCTTCTCCTGAGTAGGGGGAGGAGGGAGGTCTCCAGCTGCAGCCTCTCCTGTCTCTGCCAACACAAGGGCCAGAGGGCTAGGTTCTGAGATCTGTCTGGATGTCTGTCTCTCCCCGGGATGCTCTCTCACTATGACCCCCACACCATTGCATCGACCTTGCCCTCATAGGATACTTCCTCTTAGCCCAGTGAGCTGGCTGCCGGCCGCCAGGTCAGAAGCCACTTCCCAGAAGGCCAAACAGTCACTCACAACAGCTGTTAGGGGACAAGTTAAAAAAAAAATTTAAACAAACAAAAAAGCAAAATAAAGAGCAACAAAAAAAACTTAAAAAAAACATGTAAAGCCAAAAAAATATATAAAAAACTGCGCTTACTTCTTAGTCTTAAACTAGTTAAAACGAATGTAAGTAAAAAACCCATGGAGAAATTAACAATAGCAACTTTCATCTTAATTTTAATTTTGCTCTTTTCCTCCCAAATTTGTCTAACTCTTTCTAACCCTTTTTTCTATAGGTCTCCACTAAAAAGTCCTTTGAACTTATAGCAAGCTTTTCGCCTTTAAACCAATCCTATTTAACTAAACTTTTACCCTCAAAAAAATAACTTTAAATACTTAATAACTATATTCTTTATCTTTTCTAAATTATTCCCTACTTATATTAAAATTCCTTCTCATTAAAAACCTTATATATTTATTTTAATATAACAAATAACAAAACCCATTAAAAAAAAACAAATTTAAAAATTCCAAAATGCCGCTCTCCGTGCCCTGTGACAGAGCCAGTTCACACGACTATGTGCCAAGCGGCCCTCGGGCGGGCCCCTTGGTGCCGTTATCACACTTCTTTATCACAGCAGCAGCTCATGAGGTAACCATCCTCACACTCATTTCCCAGAGCAGGAAGTGGAAGCTTGGCAGGCAGCGTGAGGACTCAAGCCCGGGCTGGCCTAATGCATGCTGGTCTTGCTTTCCTTCTCCCTACCTGCCTTCTGCACACGACTCTCCTCTGCCCACTCAGCTTTGCTGCTGCTTTATCCCAGCCTCGCCCATGGCCAACCACATACACGTTCCCAACTCCACTTGCACCTAAGTGGGCACACTGACAGGCACGTGGCCACACAGATAGCCCGGTCCTGGCTGCCACTTATCAGCCATGTGGTTCTGAGCAAGTCACTTAACCTCTGCGAGCCCCAGTTTTCTCAGCCCACTGAATTTGTCATGAGAATTAAGTAAGATCTTATGTGTGACACTGTCAGTACCTTGTCTGGGCCATTGTGCTTAATACAAGTTAGCTACTTACTTAAAAATTCTTAGGTATTTTCATCAATATGTAACAGGGTTGTCCCCAGGAAAGGGGGAAGTTCCAGAATCCCAGTTCCGCCCTAAGTGGGTGGAGCTGAGCAGGGAAAGAAGATTCTGCAGGAAGAGGACAGAAGGAAGAGGAAGGGAGGAAGAAGGAAGCAGGATGGAAAGCAGCAAGGAGGCCTGGAGGAGGCACGTGGAGCAGAGGGACATGTGAAGAAACTGCGCTTGCTTCTTGGTCTTGGACTGGTTGGAACAGATGTGGGTGAGAGACCCATGGGGAGGTGAACAGTGGCAGCTTTCATCTTGATTTTGACTTTGCTTTTTCCTCCCGGATTTGTCTGACTCTTTCTGACCCTTTTCTACGGGTCTCAACTGAAAGGTCCTTTAGACGTGTGGCAGGCTTTTGGGCCTTGCTTTGGGCCAGTCCTATTTGGCTGGGCTTTTACCCTCAAGGAGATGGGTAACTTCAAATGCTTGACTTAGTCACTATGTTCTTTGTCCTTTCTGTATTGTACCCTAATTGTATTAAAGTTCCTTTCCATTAGAGGCCTTAGATGTTTGTCTTAATGCAGTGGATGGCAGAACCCATTCAGAGAGGGTATGTTTGTGGGTTCTGGGGTGCTCCTCTCCCTGCCTGTAACAAATATTGTACATGTGCACCTTTGTGCACTCTCTCCATTTGTAACAAGCCACATGCAGTGTGCACAGGGGCAAAAGGATTGTCCTGCACACCTCGGACCGTGCAGGGAACCACAGTAGAAGGTCCATGAGAGCTGAAGTGCATAGCTTGCATAGCTGAGGGCTGAGTCAAGCGATGGAACAGCTAGTCACCCACTACATCATGTGCCTATGTCTTGCCTGTGCCAGGCCCTCTGGGTTGGGGTGGAGGATACCTGTGGAACAGAAGACAGGGAACCTAGACTTGGGGTCCCCCCGGGCTGGCTGAGAAGATTCAGAATCAAAGTGTGGTCTGCAGCCCAGTCTGGAAACTTACTAGAACCTTGAAGAATCTCACTCACACCCTCACCCCAGACCTTAAATGTGAATCAGCATATTAATAAGATTCTGAGAGTATCAAGCAGAGAGGGGGGTGGGAGGGGGCCATCTGGGGGCCTGACCCTGGTGTCTCCAACTTACTCTCACGGCAGCCTGACATACTTCCTGGTTGCTCCTCATCTGTCCCTGGGAGTTGGTGCTAAGGTGTGAGGTTATCCAACACAAACTTGGGAGAACAGACTGCCTCCCCAGAAGAACATAAATAGCAAGGTACCTCCCTGGTCCCTCCCAGGGCTCTGAAGGACTGGAGGCTGGGAGCCAAATCAGGGCCTAAGTAGCCGGCAGAGGGTGCCGACTCTTCAATCCCCCTCTAGAGATGTGTCCTTATTTCTTTGTGACTCTCCCCACCCAGCATCATGACAGGGCCGCTGCCCAGAACTCTGGTGACCTCTCCTGCCTTGAGGTGGGGTATAGAGTCAGCCCCTTGGGGAATTGGGAGCCAGAGGCCTGGACTGGTGCCCTCTCCTTATCCCTCTTGGGGCTAATTTTAGTACTGCCTTGACAACTATCTTAGCTCACCCTGGGTCAGTTCCCAGCTACTCAGCAATGGGGTCGGCTGAGGTCTGTTGGGGAGTGGGCCAGTCAGCTCCAGTTTTGGCTGCAACAGGAGAAATTAAAATCCTTTTCCCCCTGACTACCCTCCCCATTGCCTGAGAGTCTTACCTCAGGGCTGACGAGCTGGAAGGGATAGAAAGGGATAGAAACTGACCGTGCTTTCAGCCTGGAGCACTGTCTGCAGACAGGCAGAGTCCTGTGGAAACTGAAGTTATAGAGGTCAGAGGGCAGGACCTTAAAGACCTTCCTCATCACCTGACTTACAGAAGGGAAAGGGCAGAGCAGCCCAGAGTCACATAGCAAATGATGGCAAAGGTGATGCTGGAGCCTCGGCCTCCTGGTGCCCAGCTAGGTTCTATGCCCAGCACCCCAGGGATAGGTGAAAATGCAGAGGGGCCCAGTATCTGAAGCAGTCTAGGAAGGTCAAGCCCAGGCACTGTTGCCAGTCAGCCCGGAAAGTACAGAAAGGGTACCCAGGTTCAGCCTGGTGCCAACCCAGTACATGCTTCTGGTGCCCCCTTGCTGTGCCCAGCTGTCAGAGACTCAGGAGTAGTTGGCACCTGGGATAGTTCATAGAAATGTTACAGGACAGGGAGAGGGTCGCCCCAGAATCCACAAACCTTCCTGTTCCATATAGGTTCTGCCATCTGCCACATCAAGGTCAAACACACCATGCTGCATAAGACTTTAAATGTGAAAGAACTTTAATACAACTAGTATGCAACAAAGACCAGACAGAATATGGCTTCCAGATCAGGCACCTGAAGTCACCCATCCCCTCATGGGTAAATGCCCAGCCAAACGGGGTTGGCCCAAAGCAGGGCCACTGAGGCCAGAAAGCCTGCCACAAAAGAAGGATTTTAGCCTCTGAGGACAAAGGAATGGAGTCTGTGCTCCATCACCTACCTTCTGGCCCCTAGTTTCCTCCTTGATGAAATGAATGTGGTGGTACGTGGCCACAGGTTGGTTGGGAGGGACAATGGAAATGAATGGGAGGCTGTAAAGAATGTGCATTGCCCACAGAGATGCTTACTGACCGACTGGGAACCATGGCTCCCTCCTTTCTAGAATCTGGAGCCTAAGTCTCTCCATAATGATGCCCATGAGTGAGGTTACCATGGTCACAGCTGATGCTGTTCAATCTCTCACCCTGGTAATCACCACGGGTTCCTGTCTTGTCCATTGAAAGGAATTCACAGACTTTTTAAATAAGCAAAGAAAAGCAAACTTTGTCTTGGAAATTAAAGAAAAGTTTATTTAGGGAAAAAAGGTAAAGAGCAAAGACTCCCAGGTATATGGTACCTGGGAGGGGCAAAGAGAGCGGAGGTGGATTTGAGCCTTAAGGACTATATGCCTTCTTTCCCTAATTATTCTAAAATGTCACTAGTCTTTCTGTGATTGGTTATTTCTTGATGGTCCCACTTAACTTACTATTGCATCTGGAATCTTGGGTGCCTGTAATCTCCCTTACTTTACATCCATTATCTCCTCTTTGCTTTTGAATGCCCTAGCCCTCTCTTCAGAAGTTTGCATTTCCCATCTCCTGGTGCCTCCTGAAGGTAACTTCCTTTCCTTTTGTCCCAAAACTTAACTATTCTGGGATCTCACCTACCTATTTCCATCTCCCTAAAGCTGCCTAATTATTTCTAACTTGCCCTAGGCCTCAATGGTCTTCACCCCAGTGCCTCTACCTTCACCTCGTCCCCTACCCAGTGAACTTGCAGGAAGAAATAGGAACAAGTCTTTTCTTCAAAGATTTATTTTTGTTTTATGCATACAAGAACTGAGGTATAGACCAGAAGTGTAGGGGATTCACCAAAGACAGAGTGGGGACCAGAACAGGTGGATCTACTGAAATTCACTGTTGGGGCAACAGGAGAGGCCTGCTACGTGGTGTAGATTAGCTCCCTGGACACATCAAACTCATGTTGCAGTGCCTGGTGATAACTTGATAGTGCTCAGGGGCGGCCCAGAAAAAGGAACAAGTCTTGAAGCTGATCTGGATGAATGGAAGGAAAAGGCAATGGGGTTCCCAGGGGAAGCCGTGGTTCTTGGCCCTTCTGTTCCCTCTGTTCCAGTCTCCCATCAAGCCCTTCTCACTGTTCTCTCCTTCTAACCTTCCTCCACCTCTCTGGCTCCTCCTTCCATCTGCCTCTTCTGAGGTCCCTCATCCTGAGGTCATTTGCCTTACCTTTGTGTTTCTGTTACAGGGCAGGGAGAGGGGCACCCCAGAACCCACAAACATACCCTCTCTGAATGGGTTCTGCCATCTGCCGCATCAAGACAAGATATAAGATCTTTAATGAAAAGGAACTTTAATACAATTAGGGTACAATACAGAAAGGACAAAGAACATAGTGACTAAGTCAAGCATTTGAAGTTACCCATCTCCTTGAGGGTAAAAGCCCAGCCAAATAGGACTGGCCCAAAGCAAGGCCCAAAAGCCTGCCACACGTCTAAAGGACCTTTCAGTTGAGACCCGTAGAAAAGGATCAGAAAGAGTCAGACAAATCCGGGAGGAAAAAGCAAAGTCAAAATCAAGATGAAAGCTGCCACTGTTCACCTCCCCATGGGTCTCTCACCCACATCTGTTCCAACCAGTCCAAGACCAAGAAGCAAGCGCAGTTTCTTCACATGTCCCTCTGCTCCACGTGCCTCCTCCAGGCCTCCTTGCTGCTTTCCATCCTGCTTCCTTCTTCCTCCCTTCCTCTTCCTTCTGTCCTCTTCCTGCAGAATCTTCTTTCCCTGCTCAGCTCCACCCACTTAGGGCGGAACTGGGATTCTGGAACTTCCCCCTTTCCTGGGGACCACCCTGTTACACCTCCTCCACACCTTGCTGCTCTCCATCATGCTTCCTTTTTCCTCACTTCCTTCTGTCCTTTTTTCTTATCCAACATTTTCTTATTTCTGCTCAGCTCCACCCACTTAGGGCGAAACCGAGATTTTGGAACTTTTTTTTTTTTTTCTGGGGAGCACCCTGTTACAGTTCCCTGGTTTTGATGGAGGCTTTGAGTAGAAAGTTGAGGGTGGAAGTTTCACAAGGACTGAATCCAGAGATGGGGATATGAAGAACCATTGCTCACTACAAAGAGAACACCATTCCCTACAGATTAACCCTTCCAGACCTCAGGAGTGATAGATTCCACAGTAGATAAAATTCCACAAAGGAATGAATTCCCACAAAGAGCTCTATATAAGGATAACCCTTGCTCAGGAAAAAAAAGACAGCTTCTTACCCTTTAAGAAATGTCCATCTGGGGCCTCCCTGGTGACACAGTGGGTTAAGCAACGCACTATGAAGCAAACTGCAGCCACTGCAGCACGAGTTTGATCCCTGCTGCCGGCCCCTGCTGCCAGCCGGGGAGGGGACCCACATGGCGCAGCAGACCTCTCCTGCTGTGCCCGCTGCTCCCCTCAGCAGTGTGTTTCAGTCAGTCTGCCTGTTCTACTCCCCACTCTGTCTGGTGATTCCTCTCACCTCCTGCGACTCTGCCTTGTACTCCAGCTCTTGTGTGCATAAATAAATAAATCTTTAAAAAAAAAAAAAGAAATGCCCATCTGTGTGCAAATCACATACATGTAGTGCTCTTTGGGGCGATTCATTCCCTTGTGGAATTTTTATCTATTGTGGCATCTATCACTTCTAAGATATGTCTGGGTTAACGTGTAAGACTGGTGGTTCTCCTTGTAGTCACCAATAATTCTTCATATCCCCAGAGCCCCTTATCCCCTTCCATATCCCCATAGCCCCATAGCCCCATATCCCCATATCCCCATATCCCCATATCCCCATATCCCCATATCCCCATATCCCCTTCCATAGCTTGTTAATCCTCTCTGTCCCCACCTCTGGGTTCTGGCCTTGTGAAACTTCCACCTTCAGTTCTCTAAGCTTCCATTAGTTTCATGCCTGCAAGCAGGAGTGGGGGTGAGTAAGCTTGCAGGGCTGAAGCTCAATAAATATTTAACAGCCCACCTCAAATCTGTTTTGAAACAAGACTGTGTACATGAATCAACAGATAAATGTTGACTGACTTTAAGAATACACATATGCACACTGAGAAAAGCCTTGTTTATCCATCTTCCCTGGGTAATGAGCTGCTCTCCACTGTGGACTCTGGCTGACTGAAGCTAAAGGAATCTCAGGACTAGGAAGGAGGGAGCCGTTCCAAGGGAGGTAATGCTTTGCACCAAGGCTGGGGGCTGGACAATGCTCAGCAGTGTATGTATTAGGGGGCAAGGTAGTCCTGAAGGGACTCCAACCCCCACTCCAGACTAACAATATCCCCAAACCACAAATCCTATAAGGTTATTACCGAAGAGTAGATCACTGGGACCTGACGGTGGAGTTAAGCAGCCAGACTGGGTATAAAACCAGACATGTGGGCCTTGGGGGCTCTCTTCGTTCAGAGTCAGCTCTCAGCGTGCCACTGGGTTCCGGCTCAGAGAAACTGGTAGAACACTTACAGATCTGTATCCCTCTCTTCTCCTTTTGTTATCACTACTTTATTTCCCCTTCTCTTGTAAAATAAAACCCTTTATTAACCTTTGTCGTGTGTGCCTGTAGTTTGTGCTTATTATAAGTGTCCTTCGAGTTCCTTCAAGTGCGTGGGCAAAGACCCAATCAGGTCAATCCATTTTATTTCAGGGTTGCCCTGTAACATATGGAATAACCCTGAAATGAGTTGGTGAGGTGAGGGGCCAGTCTAAGGACTCAACTTTATCCTCAGGACAAAGGGGAGCCAAGGAAGAGTTTTGAGCAGGAGAGTGACATGGTTAGATTTGCTGTCAGATGGACACTTTCCTGCTGCTGTGTGGTGCATGGATTACAGCAGAGAGCATGGTGTCAAGGAGCCTTCTGCTTTTGAGGTTCAAGTGAGAGGAGACGAAGTATGGACATAGGTAGAGGCTGTTGAATATGAGAGGTGGACTTTCCCAGGTTTCACAGAGGATGGTCAGGACTTGGTAAAGAAATGGATGAAGCAGGGAGGGAGTGAGATAAAGCTCCATGATTCTCATGTTCCTGGTTCAGGTGACCAGCTGGCTGGGGGTGACCCTGCTGAGGTTGAGAGGGGAGCAAGTCAAGGGGAAAATGCAGAGCTCAGCTTTGGACACACCAGGGAGAGCTACAGCTGAAGGCAGAGATGCCTAGATGGTCAGAAGACTGGGGCCAAACAAGTCTGGACAAATCCTCTCTGAGTAACACTCTCTGGATGACTTTAAAGTGTCCCAAGTGCCTCCATGACAGTCCTTTTGGCCCTGTGGTGCTCAAGACAGAGAGACCCTGGACTCAAGCCCCAGAGAAAGACAGCAAATAGGGTCAACAAAAATTCTGATCAAGATGGAGGAGAGGGTCTGGGGGAGGATAAGGGACACTCCCAGGAAGGGCAGGACCGGCTGGCACAGAGCCTGGGTGGAGAGGGAACAGGAAGACGCCAAAGGAGGGCTGAGCTGCTAGGCCTTAGAAATCAGTGGACTCAAAGCCGTCATTGTATAGACAGGCAGAAGAAACACTTGGGAGGGGTGGGGATGGGACAGGCCACATGGTGAGGCAGACATTCATCAGCTCCTGGCTCAGAACTTATCCCCTGGGCCACTCTGGCTGGGAGTGGTCAGCTTGGGGTGACTCTGGAATTTTGTTCCCTGGCCATGCCCAGGTGCTATGGGCTTGGCTGGGTATGCTGGGCGAGAGACTGGTGAGAGTCCAACCCCTCACATGCCATGTTGCTAAACCAGCTGGCAATTCAGGCCAGTCCTGTGTTAGTGCTGTTACCCTGGAGATCCTAGGACCCAGGCTGATCTGTGATGGAGGGGGCCACACTCCCTAACCTGCACTCATAAGCCAGCACAGGGCCACAGCAATGCAGGTCTGAGGGTGGTGCGGCTGGGAATCATCATATAAAGAATTCTATACAAAGAGACATATAGCAGGGGCAACTTCCTGTAAGAGACACTTATTCAGCACCTTCTGAATGCCAGGGATTTTTTTTAAAAACTCTGAGACTGAACAGGATTTATGTTTTAACTGGAGGTTGACAATAAACTAGGACCTCTCTTGTGACCTTAGGGTTAAGTCTCAGGGCTATCACCACAATGGCCTGAGTTCAATCCCCATCTAGGGAGCTGACCCGCATGGTGCAGCAGACCTCTCCTGTCTCACCCAATACTCCCCTCAGTAGCGTATTTCAGTCAATCTGCCTGTTCTGCTCCCCTATCTTATCTCTGGTGAATCCTTACCCCCCTGCACTTCTGGCCTACACCCCAGTTCTTCTGCACAAAAATAAATAAACAAGTACAGAAAATAAAATGTGAAGGAAGAAAATGCAAGGTTAAGAAACAGCATGGTGTTGGGGGCAGTTTTGGCTGGGACTATGGAATGGGAACTTGACAAAAAGGCCCTGCTTGCTGGCTGGACAATTTTAATTGAGTCCCTGCCCCAGTTCCATGCTTCAGTTTCCCCTTTGGGAGCCGAACTGAGGCCTCCTCGTGGCCTGGCTATTGGAAGAGCCTGTGGGGGCAGCCAGGCAATGGGACTTCTGCCAGCAGTCATTCTCACAAGCCCAGCCCCAATCACCCTCTCTGCCCATGAGACCCACCCCGTAGCCCCACCCATTGGGCATCGCTGGTATGGAATTCAGCAGGAGCTGAGGAGAGGGGCCTTGGCATTGGATGAGCCTGGCAGGTGGCGGTGACTCACATGGGGGTGTCCAAATTGGGGAAACTTCAGTGGGAGGTGTGTCAGAGCTGGAACCTGTGCATTTTCCACCTTGCCTCTCTTTGTTCTTCACTGAGCAGCACCTCTGGGAAGGCCCAAGGACTTGCCAGTGCTGTCCCCACGGAGCTCCGTCTCCTGGACCACATATGAGACAAGGGATGGGGCTAAAGAATCTTCAGTTTTCCTTCTGGCTCCAAACTCCTGTTCTGTTCAGGATCTTTCTGGTGGTTTCCTGAAGACACAGAGCAGGGGCAGCAGGCTGGCAAAGGGGGTTACTAAGGGAGGGAGAGGAAAGGGTTGCTAGGTTTAACAGATGAAAATGTAGGATGCTATTAAACCTGAAATTCAGATAAACAATAAATAATTATTTAGTATTGTCATACCCCAAATGTTACTTATGCTAAATAATTATTCATTGTTTCTCTGAAATTCACATCTCTCTCAAATTCACATTTGATCAGGTGGCATCTCTAGGCAGGGAAGATGATTGGAACTGGGACTTCAAAAGAAGATCCTAGACTCAGATAACTAAAGTTCTTGCCACCTGCCTTGGCTCTCCCCGGGGCCTTATCCATAGACTTTGGGATGCTTTGTTGCAAGCTAAGGGGAAGGAGAAGCCAGGACTGGGGGAAAACTAAGAACTGTGTAGAGGGGCAGAGAGGCCCCAAGTCCTAAAGTCACAGGGCAGGGAGAGGGGCACCCCAGAACCCACAAACCTGCCCTCTCTGAATGGGTTCTGCCATCCACTGCATTAAGACAAAATATAAGATCTTTAATGAAAAGGAACTTTAATACAATTAGGGTACAATACAGAAAGGACAAAGAACATAGTGACTAAGTCAAGCATTTAAAGTTACCCATCTCCTTGAGGGTAAAAGCCCAGCAAAATAGGATTGGCCCAAAGCAAGGCCCAAAAGCCTGCCACACGTCTAAAGGAACTTTCAGTTGAGACCCATAGAAAAGGATCAGAAAGAGTCAGACAAATCTGGGAGGAAAAGAGCAAAATCAAAATCAAAATGACAGCTGCCATTGTTAACCTCCCCACGGGTCTCTCACCCACATCTGTTCCAACCAGTCCAAGACCAAAAAGCAAGCGCAGCTTCTTCACATGTCCCTCTGCTCCACGTGCCTCCTCCAGGTCTCCTTGCTGCTCTCCATCCTGCTTCCTTCTTCCTCCCTTCCTTCTTCCTCTCCTATCTTCTCTCTCCAGCATCTTCTTATTCCTGCTCAGCTCCACCACACTTGAAACTGGAATCCTAAAACTTCCCCTTTTCCTGGGGACCACCCTATTACACCACCCCATCCATTGCATCACCCAGGCTCATTCTTAGATCCACACTCTTGCTCTACAGCTGGCGATCGTCTGGCATCAGGACTGCCTCTGCCAAGGTCCCAGAGTGCTGTCAGGCTCACTGTTGCAGGGCCTTTCAATCAACAGTGCACCCTCTATGCAGCAGGGGCTGGTCATACCACAATGATCAGGACAGACAGAGCTCACATCTGTGGGTCTGGTTGTGACAGACACACAATCACAAACAGGGAGATAACTGGCCTTTCCCAGGGGCTGACGGAGTCCACGTGATTGGGGTTCTTGTATAAGTAAGGGGCCTGTGCTGTTCCATTTGGGCCCTGCCACAGAGCAGGCTTCAATCAATATTGATGGAAGAAATGCAAGTGCTCAGGGAGGCCAGAGGAGGGAAGGCCTTCTGCAGGGTAAATGGAAAAATGATCCGGCTTTTCTGCCCTCCCACCACGGGTGTCGACCGTGGACTCCTGCGGTCCTGCACGCATGCCTGATGGCGGGCACCTCAAGCAGGGTGTGGGCATGCGCAAGTGGGCACACCTGGGCTGAGACACGGGGCGTGTAAGGGCAGTGTGATGAGGACGCCAGCAGGAGAGAAAGGCAGCAGCAGTAGCAGAGAGCATAAGCAAGGAGAGAGAAGAGAGTGAGATTCGCCGGGGGAAAGGGGCCTACCAGCCTTCTGGCCCCCTGGACCTCCTGCCTGCCGTGTACCTGGTCACTAATTATGTAAAGATCAATAAAAGCCTGAAAAAGCCACCCAGAGCTCCAGGACTCCTCCTTGACCCACCTGCCAGAATTCTTGAGACCCTACTCTGTGCCTCTCTGGCACCACACCTTCCAAGTGGAGGGAAGAGCACAGGCAAAAGTCTGGCACATGCAGGGACTGAATGTGGGGAGAGGGGTGCTGGTGTGGAGGAGACTCCGTGCCCACAAGGCTGAGGGATTGCCATGCACGGCCTGAGCTGGGCAGCTGACTCACGTCCTGGCCCATGACCTGCGGTGGCCTGCAGCTTGGCGTGTCATCACTTGGGAAGCGGCCTGCCCTGCGAGTTGCCACATTTCCAGAGGGCAGGGGCTGGGGCTCCCTCTTCCCTCATGCCTTGTGGGACTGGGCTGAGAACCCATCACAGGAGAGGGGTTGATGGAGAGCTGAGAGGTGGTTGCGGCTGCTCCTGGTGGGCGGGGATGACAGGCTGCCTGCTTGTTCCCTCCTCCCAGGGCACTGGATTTCCCGGGGCCATTTAAGTCGGTGATCACAGTCACTTGCAATATTAGAAGGGCTGAGTGACTTTTTGCCCTGCGTGGAGGCCCCTCTGGCTTTTAGCGTCTGTGTGCACAGCAATTTCCTTCACAGCTGTGGCCTGGCACCATGAGTGACAGTGACAGGTTATGTCCGCCTGCTCACCACGGGAGCCAGGGCCCCCACCGAGCGAGCCAGGGCCCCCACACCACCATCTCCAGTCCCAAATTTAAGATGAAGACTCGGGGAGTTTAGTTGTTTTACCCACGCATGTAGGTGCTAGAAGTTTAGGATTTTAGTCTAAGCAGGATTTTATCTCAGATTTGTCCATTGCTGAAGTTCAACCTCCTGTTACGCTAGCTGTCCTCGCTTTTGTAAGGAATCTCTGATATGTTGCTTATTTTGGGTTCTTAGAAACTCACTGCAGCTTTATCTCATGTTGATCTTTGCTGCTTACAGCGCAGATGCCATCACAGCTGTTACTTGTCTGTGAACTTCTACAGTGGCCTTTGCCCCACAAGCTGCAAACCATGGAAGGAAGGAAGGAGGCAGGAAGGCGGGGATGATGTTGGCTCCTTCTGGGGTTCATTGGCACTTTCTCTGGGCGCCCCACCCTTCCTCTAGCTGCTGCCCTGCCCTGCCCTGAGTCACACGGCTCTCTAGCCCTGGGGACAGCTGTGCCCTGTTCCTGCAGTGTTCCTCCTCTGCACCCAGGCTCACGCCGCCCTCCCACACATCTCCCTGGAAGAGCTTCAAGCCCTCAAAGTATTCAACAGCCACAAACCAGGCCCACAGCTGAGCACAATTCTTGGAGGGTTTGTGGTGCTCCATGTCTCCTCGGCCAGACCACAAAGGCCTTGAGGGCTGAGACTTCATCCTCTCACTTGTGTGCTCAATACTGTGCTTTAAGCTGGTGTAGCCACCCCCGACCCCCGCACCCACCCCCTGCTGTGTGCCTGGTCACCTCTGATATAAAGAGCAATAAAAGCCTGAAAAAGCCACTGAGGGTGCCAGGACTCCTCCTTTACCCATCTGCCGGAATCATTGAGAACCTGTCCTCTGCCTTGATGGCACCACAGCTGGTGCAGGGTATAGCTGGAGCTGACATGCCATGAGCATTTCTGAGTATTCTACCACCCTTTCTGCCCCTGGATGTACTTATTGCTCGTCAACTGCTCCTCTTGGTCCTTGTAGTGCCAGGAAGGTATGTAGGGTAAAGGTTGATCAGGTCTTTCCACTCTCCCACCACTGATGATGGACACCTGCGGTGCTGCGAGCATTCCAGGGTGGGCATGCGCAAGTGGGCGCACCTGTGTTGGACACAGGCATAAATGGGCGGCGTCATGAGGATGCCAGAACTGTGAGAACTGCAAGCACGAACAGACAGAACTGCGAGGACGGACCGAGAGAACCACCAGCAGCATCAGCAGCAGAGAGAGAAACAGCCAAGAGGGTGAGATGCGCTGGGGCTGGGAGGCCTGCCAGCCTCCCGGCCCCCCGGCACCCATGTCTGCCAAGTACCTGGCCACCTCTACTAAATAAAGTATGAAAAGCCACCGAGGGCTCCGAGACTCTCCTTCCCTGACCCGTCTGCCCAGAACCATCCCGAACCTTGCTCCTGTGCCACCCCCATCCTGCCACTACAAGGTGGCACAGGGAACATCCTGGATGGTTCTAGCAGATGGGGTGAAGGAAGGAGTCTTGGAGCCCTCAGTGGCTTTTATGCTTATATTACAGAGGTGGCATCAGGTACATGGCAGGCACAGGTGCTGGGGTCAGGAGACCGGCAGGCCTCCCAGCCCCAGCGCATCTCACCCTCTCGGCTGCTTCTTCTCTCTGCTTCTACTGCTGCTCTTGTTCCGCTACTGGCATCCTGTTCTCCCACTGCTACTGCTGCTCTTTATTCCCATGTCCAAACCCAGGTGCGCACTACCCCCTCCCCCCCGCCCCTGCACTCCACGGGTCCACTGTCAGGCATGCGTGCTTGGCTCCCACGCGCCTTCTATGTTAACACAGTCAAGGCTGCAGGTGACAGCCACAGGGGATAGTGGCATAAGAAACCTGCTAACTCATTTACCCTACAATATTATTACCCTTATTTTACAGTTGCAGAAATTGAGGATCCTCAAATTTACGTACTCTAATAAGGGATTTGAATCTAAGCTTCCCTAATCCAAACTATTCTTTTAACCTCCACACTGTCCTGCTCTGCATTTATAGTCAAGAAAGACCTCCGTCTATCAAGTGGGGACTCTTTTCCCAGTAGAGAATAACCGTGGGTTAGTGAGCAGAAACATCTAGGAGCATGATTCTAGGTTAAGCTCTCACTCTACTCTTCACTTAGAATATAGACATCAGGCCTGGTGACTAAGCCCTTGTAGCGGCAGGATGGAGGTGGCAGCACTGGAGCAAGGTTCGGGATGATTCTGGGCAGACGGGTCAAGGAAGGAGAGTCTCGGAGCCCTCGGTGGCTTTTCATGCTTTATTTAGTAGAGGTGGCCAGGGACATGGCAGGCAGGGGTGCCGGGGGCCCGGGAGGCTGGCAGGCCTCCCAGCCCCCAGCACATCTCACCCTCTCGGCCGCTTCTCTCTCTCTGCTGCTGCTGCTCGTCAGTACTGTCGGTTGGTCGGTCCTCGCAGTTCTGGCGTCCTCATGACGCCGCCCATTTATGCCTGTGTCCAACACAGGTGCGCCCACTTGCACATGCCCACCCTGGAATGCTCGCAGCACCGCAGGTGTCCATCATCAGTGGTGGGAGAGTGGAAAGACCTGATCAACCTTTACCCTACACCCTGTGTGTGGGGGTGGGAGGAGTGTGGGGACTATGGAAGGCTCTTCCTGGCATCAGTCCCCTGGGGAAGATACAAGTTTTGGAACCCGGAGAGCAGAACTGCTGTGGGTCCAATGGCTACAGAGGAGAGACCCTGACTCTCTTAGTCTGGGCTTTCGAAGGTACTGGTGTCTACAAAGATGTTCCCAAGTCAGGAAGAAGCAATTGGGAACTTAGAAAATAGGATGACAATCAAGAAAGGCTTTATCTACCTCCTTGGTGTCAGCACCTGGAGAACAAATGTCAGCTGATACCAAACTGTCTTGTAGGTTATAATCTACTTTGCCTATTCCCCCTGCTCTTATCTCTGTCTAGCAGGCTTATTGCAGCCATTGTGAGGATTTTTATTTATTTTAAAATATTTGTTTATGCATAGAAGAACTGTGTGTAGGCCTGAGATGTGGGGAGGTGAGAGGATTCACCAGAGACATAGTGGGGAGCAGAATAGGCAGATCTACCAAAATACACTGCTGAGGGAAGCAGGGGAAGAGATAGGAGAGGTCTGCTGTGCCATATGGGTCACCTGCCTGGCTGGGAATCGAATTCATGCTGCAGATGCTGCAGATAGCCTCATAGAGTTGAGACTTAACCCCTGAGCCAATAGGAAGGCCCCAGCTGTGAGGGATTTAAAAGATGAATTGTTTAGATAATACTTTAAAGAAAACTTTCAAATTCTGTAAATACATTTTTTAAAGAATCATTTTATATTTTCAGAAAAGCTGGACAGATAGTGTTATCGACCTGAATATGATCAGCTCATATTGCTGATCACTCAGAACGCCAAAGACCAAACCGCAAAGGATTTTCGCCAAGGAAGTTTTATTCTGGGGAGCACAGCCTCTGTGAGCACGGTGGCTCTTGGTGCGCCATCTCCCGGAACCACCATCTGGAGGGCAGACACAGGAGAAGGTCTAGTGGCTTCTGGTGCAGGCTCCGGGAGGTGGCTCCTGAGCTAGTCAATTGACAGCTGTGGATGTTTGCCTTCTGGAAGGCTTCTTTCTTCTTTAACAGAGCCATGATGACCCTTCAGGTTTCTATATGTCACAAGTGTGACAGGGAAAATTAGGAACATCCAAAAAGGACAGCGCTTGGGGGTGGTCAGCAACCCCACCTTTTGATGGTTATAGCAGTGCAAAGGATTCTCATACACCCTACCTAGTGTCTTCTATTGTAATACCTTTATTATTTATTTATGCACACAAGAGCTGGGGTATAGGCCAGAGGTATGGAAGGTGAGAGGATTCACCAGAGACAGAGTGGGGAGCAGCACAAGCAGATGGACTGAAATACACTGCTGAGGGGAGCAGTGGGCAAGACAGGAGAGGTCTGCTGCACCATGTGGGGGTCAGTTCCCTGGCCGGGGATCCAACTCAGGCTGTAGTGGCGGTAGCTCCTATTGTAGCACCTTGTTTTTGTCATAATTCGATAACCAATGCTGATACACCATTATTAACTCACTAAAACATGTGCTTTATTTGGATTTTGTTAGCTTTTGTGTGATGTCCCCTTTCTGTCCCAGGATACCATACTACATTGAGTTATCATGCTTCTTTACCCTCTTTCTGGTTTGGCAGACTTGCCTTGTGTTTGGTGTCCTTAACTAAATATGTCCTTGAGTCATTTTGTAGACACTGTCTCAATGTGGATTTTTCTCATAATTAGATGGGAGACCACATAGGTGAAGTACCCTTCTTCTCCCATCAGCTCAGGGGAATATTCTATCAACATGACTTATCACTGGTGATGTTAGCCTTGATCACATAGCTAAAGCTACCTTTGTCAAGTCTCTCCACTGCAAAGATACTAAGGTTGTGTTCTGTGTTCTATCAACCCAGATCCAGAAGGTGGGGGGGGGGGCAGCACCTCTGGAAGTCTCCATAGTGATAGTAATGTTAACCAACCAGAGCACCCACACTATGGAGGGTAAAATTCAGAAGGTAGCCCCCTGTCAGCTTCAAAGACTCCACAAACCTTAGCCAAGAGTAGGTCTTATTCATCTCAGTGTCCCCAATACATGGTATCAGCTGGATGCATTGGAATTTGTTTTCAGTTTGCAGCTGCTTTTTAAAAAGTGGATGTGAATTTCACTTAACAAAAAATGATGTCAAAATGCCCCCATTCAGTGGCATTTATACATATTCACAGTGTCCTGCAGCCACTACCTCTATCTCATTCTAAAATGTTTTCATTACCCCAAAACCATTCAATAGTTAACTCCCTATTCCCCTTCCCCCTCAGTCCCAGTGCCTATTCTGGACCTTTTATGAACTCATGTAATACGTGACCTTTTATTTCTGGGTTTTTTCACATAGCTTGATATTTTCAAAGTTCATCTCTATTATAGCATGTGTCAGAACTTCATTCCTTTTTATGGCTGAGTAATATTTCTTTGTGTGTGTACTTTGTTTATCCATTCATCCACTGATGAATGTTTGGGTTGTGTCCACCGTTTGGCTATTGTGAATAATGCTTCTATGAACATTCGTGCATAACTATTTGTTTTAGTACCTGTTTTCAATTCTTTTGTGTATACCTATGCATGATTAGATTTGTAAAGAAGGTGATATTTCTTCACAGGTTTTTAGGTAGTTGATCAAATTTGTGCAGTGGCTCTAGTTATGGACCAGTGCTGGTGGGAAGGGATTTCTGTCTTGGACCCAGTTCAGGTTATCATCTTATCAATAGGCTGGATAAAGACGTGTATACAAGTATCAAATCCACCCATGACAAGAAGCCAAGAGGGAGAGCTAAAAATCACAACACAAATATATAAAGAGGGTGAAGTATCAAGTCTTGCATTTGGTTTCTTCAGCTGATTGTCCAAGCATAGGATGTGGGAGAACTGGTTTACCAACAATATGCAAAAGGAGCTCAGGGTTTGAGCTGACCACAAATTCAACCTGAGCCAAAGCGATGGCTGCCAAATAAGCAGATGCAAATTAGGCTGCATTAACCAAGATACAGTGTTCAAAACAGAAAAGGTAGCCCTACTCTTCCTACTACACATACTCTGATATGCTCGGGAATGCTCTGAGGTGGTAGAAGATGACTGGATTACAGAGGCCTAAAAACTCGGTCACTTGACAAGTGGGCCCGAGAAACCATATGGAAGCAGGGTGGTCAGAGCAGAATTATTTTTACCCAGTGTCTGCAAGACAGTCACTCTCTTCTTCCCAACCAAGAAGGTCTTTTTCCTGTCAAGTAAGCTCCCTTCCTCTGAGGATTAGATGTTTGGAATGATTCAGAAGGACAGTAGGTTGACTCTGGGGTTCAGGTGACCGCCTTGGAGTTTTTAAATATTGAGAAACAGCTTTAGTCAGTGGTGAGGAAGGGGCAGAGAGAATTCTCCTATCTCTCCTTTACCTCCTTTCCTCCTTTCCCCTCCAGTTTGACACACAGCACCATTCTATCCTGGGGAGACATATCTAAGTCTCAACACAAAGTAAGGATTTTTGTTAAACTGATGGACTGAAATCAATAGGCTAGGATTTAACTGATGTGGCTGTAAAAACTCAGGAAAATACTTGTGCCTGATGGTAGATGGAAACAAAGCAGGATATAAAATTAAACATACATTATGATGAAGTAAAATGCATGGGGCACTAATATAAAACACACCAAAATATTCACTCAGTTACCTATGTAGATCAGGATTATCAGAATTCTTAATTTTCCAGTTGCTGTGCCAGCACACACAAGGGGGGTTCACTATCGATTTGGGCAGACAGATAAAGGAGCCCCCAGTGGATTTTTCAGGCTTTAATGCTTTCTCAGGGCAGCCTCCCTGGTGGTGCAGCAGGTTGAGCGCTGCACTGTGAAGCATTAGTGGCACAGCAGGTCCAATTCGATCCCCAGCCAGGGAGGAAACCCACATGTTGGGGCAGACCTCTCCTGCTGTGCCCGCTGCTCCCCTCAGCAGTGTACTTCTGTCGATCTGCCTATTCTGCTCCCTACTCTGTCTCTGGTGAATCCTCTCACCTCCTACGGCTCTGGCCTCTAGCCCAGTTCTTGTATGCATAAATAAACAATCTTAAAATATAAAAATAAATGAAAAAGAAAATAATGCTCTCAGGATACCAGGTACACAGACACGCTAGCAGGGAGGCCTGCATGCAAGGAGACAGGCATGGGCTGGGTGGGGATGCTGGGAGGCAGGCAGGCAACTGAGCCTCCTAGCCCCCTGGGAATCTTTGTGTTCTTCTTCTGGGCTCTCTCTGGCATTCTTGCCTCTCCTGCAGGCACGCCTCTCCTCTCCTTTTAGCCTAGCCTCTAGGCTCAGGTGTGTACACTTACACATGTGCGCACACCCACACTCCAGGTGTCCACAACTAGGCATGTTTGCCCCACACCCATGCTCCCAAGCACCTTCTGCACTAACACAATCAAGGCCACAGGTGATAGCCACAGAGGCTAGTGGTGTAAAAAGGCTGATTAATTCATTTACCCTACACAGGTTCTTTAATTTTTATTTTTCAAACGTTCTATAATAAAGAGGCATTACTTCTATGGTTGGGGGAAAATTTGAATTCTTGAGAAAGCATTTAACTGGCACAGATATGTGGTACCTTGGAAGCAGTAGCTGAGCAGCAACCCCACTTCCCCTTCCCCACTCTCAGTGTTTTTTTTTTAAGATTTATTTATTTATGCATACAAGCACTGGGGTACAGGTCAGAGATGTGTGTGGGGGGTAAGAGGATTCACTAGAGACAGAGTAAGGAACAGAAAAGGCAGATTGATTGAATACACTGCTGAGGGGAGCAGCAGGGGAGGCAGGAGAGGTCTGCTGCACCATGTGAGTCACCTCCCTGGCTGGGTATCAAACTCGTGCTGCAGTGGCTGTGGTTGCTTCATAGTGCAGCGCTTGGCCCCTTGTGCCACAAGGGAGGCCCCACTCTCAGTGGTTTTTCTGGCCTCTGGACCTCCTCATACAGGGACCTGTTCCCAGGAGGCACCTGGGAAACTTAAATACAGGACACCTTGCTTGAAGAGCCATACAAACAAGAGATTCTAGTGTACAAAGGAAAACCTTGATGGAAAAGACCCCAGGGGCGGGGAGGCCACAGAGTGGGCACTTCCAATGTGGTGGTCAATTGCCAGGGTGAAATAGGCCTTCTCTCCCGATGGTTCTGTAGTCGGGTCTCTGTCAGAACAGGGCTGCCAGTATGGGATCCTGAGAAGCCTGGGGTGGTGTGTCAGCTCACATGGTCTCCAGACAGCACCCTGCGAGAGGCCGGATTCACTGGGTGCCGCTCTGGTGTTTGCTGGACCTGCCCTTTACACACGTTCATTTAACTCACTGGAGGGTAAATGCAAAAGTTATCAGGCTTTTCCACCCTTCTGCCACTGTTGTGATGATGGACACCTGAGGTCCTGCACGCATGCCTAAGTGGGCATGTGCAAGTGAGTGCACCTGGGTTTAGACATGGGCGTGTAAGGGCGGCTTCACAAGGATGCCCGCAGAAGAGAAGCAGCAGCATCATAAGCAGCCCAGAGAGTGAAGATGCGCTGGGCACTAGGAGGCCTGCCAGCCTCCTGGCCCTCCAGCTCCCTGGCCCCCTGCCTGCCAGGTACCTGGTTACCTCTGATATAATGATGTTATAAAAGCCTGAAAAAGCCACTGAGAGCTCCAGGACTCCTCCTTGACCCGTCTGCTCAGAGTCATTGAGAACTTGCTCTGTGCCCTTCCTGGTACTAAACTCACACACCAAGTCCACCAGATTATCATCATGATTCCCTTTTACCTTGAGGAAACCAAAGTCCCCCAAAATTAAGCATAACTTAATTGCACAGTGTAGCGGCAGGAAGGGAGCACTAGAGCAGGGCTCGGGATGGTTCTGGGCAGACGGGTCAAGGAAGGAGAGTCTTGGAGCCCTCGGTGGCTTTTCATGCTTTATTTAGTAGAGGTGGCCAGGGACATGGCAGGCAGGGGTGCCAGGGGGCTGGGAGGCTGGCAGGCCTCCCAGCCCCCAGCGCATCTCACCCTCTCGGCTGCTTCTTCTCTCTGCTGCTGCTGCTGCTGTCGGTTCTCTCGGTGGGTCGGTCCTCACAGTTCTGTCTGTTGGTCCTCGCAGTTCTCACAGTTCTGTCTGTCCTCCTGACACCGCCCATTTATGCCCGTGTCCAACACAGGTGCGCCCACTTGCGCATGCCCACCCTGGAATGCTCGCAGCACCGCAGGTGTCCATCATCAGTGGTGGGAGGGTGGAAAGACCTGATCAACCTTTACCTTACACCCGTCTGCCCAGAACCATCCTGAGCCTTGTTCCTGTGCCACCTTCCTGCCGCTACAGTTATCCTGGCAGTGGAGAAAGGACTTCCTCTGCTCTCGCCCTCATCTCTCAGGGAAGGCAGAGTGCTGGAATGAAGTGCAGAGACCCACTGCCACCCCCAGTTCTAGCTCTGGTGGGCTGCTCTGGGACGTTGGTATCTCAGCCTTGAAGATAAAGAGGAGACCCCACAGGAAAGTCGCAGGTCTCAGATCTCAGATTGGGGCGATGTAGTGCCAGGAAGGGCACAGAGCAAGTTCTGGATGGTTCTAGCGGATGGGGGTAAAGGAAGGAGTCTTGGAGCCCTTGGTGGCTTTTATGCTTTTTATTGTCAGAGGTGGTCAGGTACATGGTAGGCAGGGGTGCCGAGAGGCTAGCAGGCCTCCCTGCCCCCAGTGCATCTCACCTTCCTGGCTGCCTTAGTGCTGGCATCCTGTTCCTCCTGCTGCTGCTGCTGCTCTCACTGCTGCTCGTTGGTCTTGCTGCTGCTGGTTAGTACTTGCTGCTGCTTGCAGTTAGTACTCTCGCTTCTGGCGTCCTCCCGATGCCGCCCATATAAGCCCATGTCCAAACTCAGATGTGCCCACTTGCGCATGCCACCTAGACACGCACGCAGCACCGCAGGTGTCCATCATTATATTAATGGCAGGAGGGCAGAAAAGTCCGAGACTTTTCTCAGACCCTACAGGTGAGTTTCTTGTTGCTGAGGTTATTGAGATCAGAGCCTGGGCAGGGCTCCTTTAAAGGGCAGCGGACTGCAGAGGACCTCTCTAGTCTTCAGATTCCAAGATTCTACAAGACTCTCAGATTTCAAAAAGGAGCAGTGGCAGGGCAGTGGATTTGTACCTTTTCCCACTTGGTCAGATGTTTTCAGAGCCTCAACCCATCTTCTGAGGGTCATAACCATGGGCATTCTTGCCACGGCCCACGATGAACTGGAGTTTCTGTGGTGTGGCTCCTGGTGGATCTTTATCTGAGGGTGAAGGATACCAGCTCCCGGGGGTGAAGGCATGCATTCTCTGAACTAGCTCGAGAAATATATCTTATCAGGTGCTGGGAAGGAGTACTAAGTAATCTAGGCTGGGTGCTGGGGACACAGCAGGTCACTCAGTCCCTGCCCTCGGACAGAGGTGGAAAGACCCAGAACTGACAGAGGGTACATAGTGCACATAAAGGGCGTGGGAGCCCCTAACTTTGGGGACATGTACCCAGGCTGGTTCTTTCCTCCCTCTGGTTCCCAGAAGGCCTCTACCAATCTACGGGGCCTATGTTGGTGGTCTCAGTTAGCCAGGGGGCTGCTGAGCCCGCCTTCTGCCCAGAGCACAAATGCATGGAGTCATCGCAGCCCAGCTCTGGTTGCTGGACATCAGGGGAGAGATAGGGTTGCCTCTTGTGGTCCGCTGGGTAACTGAAAAGAGGCCAGCAGTTCGTGGTTATTGAGTAACTGCTAGACTTCCTGAAACTTCAAGTTTCTTTCTGGATCACTCCCCCATCTTCCTCTTTTAGGGTTAAGCTGGAGGCTGAGTACTATTCACATGCTCACATTCATTTATTCATTCATTAGTCACTTGCTCACCACCTTCCCTGCTCCTGCTGTTCCTGGGTTTAGGGAGACCCAGACGACCATTCATGGGGTTCTGACCTCCTGGTTCCCTGCTTCAGATAATGGAACCACCATTTCTCCTGCAGCCAAGGCCAAAATTCAGGCATCAGTTGGACTTCTTGCCATAGCCCCTTGCATCCCCCTTTCTTTTTCCTGAAGTGCCCAATACTTCTCCTGTGGTGTTGTTCATCATCTTTTACTGTGTAAATTCCAATTGTTCCTCTTTCCCCTTCTAGACTCAGTGAAGTCAGAGTCTCTCTTGTTTCCTGCTGTATTCCTGGTGCCTGGCACAATGTCTGGTCCTTAATAGATACTCACTAAACAGATACTCAATACATTCATTTATTGAATTAGTAAGTCCCTTTAAATTCATTTCTTTACTATTCCTTGGATTCATACACACCTTCCCTCTCCCTACCACAGCCATTCCTCAGATCTTATCTTCCACTGGACTACTGGGAAGCTGCCTGCCCATCTCCCTGTTTAGTTTATATTCTAGTTCACAGCCAGAGTGCTCGTTCTGAAGTGCCCACATTTCTGGGCTAAAAATAAAAAGACAACAGATAAGACCAATTAGTCCACTCTCTACTCCTGTGAAATGCTCGGGAAGCTATGCAAAGAGACAGACATGCCATGGCACTATGTAGCTATATAAACTAAAGATAAGATATGATCACAAGGCAAAGTGCATGGTAGATGGGAACAGATTGAGAAACACATTCTTGGACAGCACACCACCTGCTCCTTCCTCTGAAAAAGAACAACGTGTGTGTGGGCGTGTGTTTGTCTGGAATACTGTCATTAACTAGCCATGTGCCCCTCCCCCCTTATCACAAGCTCCGTAAGGAGAAGAAATAGATCTCATTTTTGTTGGTGTTCCTGGCCCCTCACACAGGACTTGGACAGAGTAAGCACTCAAGAATATTTGTTGAATGGATGAATCAGAGGAGCACATGAATTAACGATCGAAAACAAGTGATAACCCATGCAGATAAAATTGGCTAATTCCTACTGCCTGCTCTCCTCGGGCCCCAGAGGCTGTGCTGACCAGGTGAACCTATGGCCATATCCCGCATTTATCTTCCAAGTCAGTCCGAATGGTTAAGGTGGCACATTCTGGGACCAGAGGTCCCAGGTAGAGGCCTGGCTCCACTAGTTTGTAGTTGGGAGCTTGGGTAAGTTATCTAAGCTCTCTGTGCTTCACTTTCGTCAACTAAGATGAAGATAGTAATAATATATGTCTTAGATGGTTGGTGTGAGAAATAAACTTACATGTATGTGAAAAGTTTTTATTACTTTGGTAATTGGATACTGAACATTTAAATATATATGCTTGACGAACCTAAAGGTGGATAGAATTATATAAACTATATACATATCTTATATATTTACATGCATGTATTTTATAGATAGTTGTATGTATGTCATCTGTCAATCTAATCTATCCATTCATTCATCCATCTACTTATGCATAGAGTGCTGTTGAACTGCCAGCTATACTTGATGATGTTGGTGATGACAATTCCCTAATTCAACCCATCAGCTTCTCTTTCTCTGTGTATATACTGTATAATGAGACTTCTACTAGTATTGAGCAATGCAGCATAAAGTTGAGAGGGCACGGACGTGGATACTGGTCTGGCTTTATTTCTACCTAAACAAGAAAGAAGTGAACAAAAACAATCAGCATGGGACATGTGGAAAGATGCTGCAGCGTAAGAGGAAGAATGTTGTTCTGAAGATGCCAGTGGAGAATTCATTATCTCTGAGATGATTCTCTATAAGAAACTGAGTAAGACACTAAAGATATCTATTTGGTATTCTCAAAACAAACACATCCAGGGAGACTTTGATGTAGTGCCTCCCTTATTTGCCGGGTGCCTCCCAAGTAGGCAAAGGTCATGAATAAGAAGTTTACAGATGGAAATGCAAATGGTTTCAAACAGGAAAAGATATTTTCTCTCACTTATAAGAGAAGTGCAAACCAAAACTAAAGTGAGACATGATTTTTCACCTATCAGATGGGCAGGAATCCAAGAGTTGGCTATCACGGGGTTGTGAGGTCCCTGTGAAAGCCACTGTGGGGGTTTCCAATCCTTGTAGAGATTTTACTTTGAAGAATCTGCTCCTCAAGGGGAGGAGGAGATTCTTTTAGCAAAGTTATTTAACTGAGATTTTCTCCATTCCAGTTCCGCTAATGCTCTGACAGGCTTAAGTCTGCTAAGGATGTCACCATGCAGAAGAGATCATAAAAATTACTGGGTGACCTTGGGCATGCTACTTAGGCACACTTGAGCTTTGTTTCCTCATCTGTAAAATCAGACAATAGTAGAGACACATGGAAAGCAACCAGCACAGTAAATAACATATATTCAGTAAGTGACGACTTTTATTACTTTGGTAATTGGATACTGAAAATTTAAATATATATGCTTGATGAATCTAAAGGTGGATAGAATTATATAAATTAGAGCTCCATTTTCTGAATCACTACAGAAGATAACAAAAAAATCTAGAATGTATAACAATGAACATAGGACAAATAATAAGAAAGGGCAAAAATAAGTAAAATAAGACTATATAGTTATGAAATAGATATAATAAGCAATGGTATTAAAGACAAAGATTTTCACCTTTTCATATTTAAAAACAATTCAACTAGACAATATGCTTCTTATTAGAAAAAAAACCTAGGATAACACAGAACATCCAAATGTGTTAAAGACATACATATAAAAATGACACATAAAAGTGTTAAAAGAAAACATGACAAAGAGATGTTGGAATGGGAAAGGCTTTCCTAATTCTGACTCAAAATCTAGAAGGCATAAGAGAAAACTCAATCACAGAAAAACAAAACTATATCTATCTATCTATCTATCTATCTATCTATCTATCTATCTATCTATCTATCTATCTAAAAGAAAAACTTAAGTTTAAAAAAAAGATGATAAATTGGGGGAAATATTTTTAACTCAAGAAACAGAGGGATAATTTTCCAAAAATACATAAACCTAACAGTTATCAATAAGCCCAATGATCTAACAGAAAAATGGCTAAAGGATATTAAAGAAAAGGAGATGCAAATGGATCTCAAATGGCTCTACTCTTATGAAAAGTGTATAAGAGAAATGTAAACTGAAATTACACTGAAGCATTGATTTTTCATCTATCAAATTGGCAAAATCCCAAAAGTTTCATACCACAGTGTTGCTGAGGCTATGGGGAAACAGGTTCTTCCTTAGTGTTGATGACAGAGTAAATAGATACAACCCCAGTAATAGACAATCTGACAATAGTTATCAAATTTACAAATGTGCAATCCTTTTGATATAATAATAATATTTTTATGAAGGCTTCCTGCATGAACAAAAAAGTATATATATATATCATTATTCACTGCAACATCAATTGTTCCAGCAAAAAATTGGAAACAATTCAAATGTCTACCAATAGAGATTTGGTTAAATACGTTAAGTACCTCTATATAATGGGACACTATACAGACCTTAAAAAGGATAACTGAAAATCACCAACATGCTGTTAAGTGATAAAAGGCAACGTTACTGTGTATCATATACTATATTTTGTGTTCTTTGAAAAGGGAAAGCAAGTTGAACCAATTCTATTTGCAAAAAGAAACTCAAGGATACACAGAAACTAATAAAATTAGGGCTGTAAAGAGGAGGAATAGAATTGGGTAGATGAATGATGGTGGTAAATGGAGATTTTTTTCTGTATATATTTTTCTTCTTTTTTTAATTTTTGAAACATGTAAATATATTACTCATTCAAATTTTTAAATGAAATATTAAATGACAAAGAAAAATATGTTAATAAAACAGACAAAGCTATTTTAGGTAAGTGCAAAAAAATAGGGGATGATAATGGTAATAATAAGAAATAATAAAATTATGGCTAAGAGCATTAAATAGTATCAAAAAAGACAATTTTTGCTTTTAAAAATATATTATCCATAGTGAGGAATACTTTTATAAATTGAGTAGTAGAACATCAAAATAAATGAAATAGAAATAGGAGGGGTTATATAAGCAAATTAATAGTGAGAAACACATTGTTATCAGACTCATAGGTTATATAGCTAAAAATACAGATATGCATTAGTTTAAAATGTGTGAGTGTATATATATATATAGTACAATTAGACTGTTAAATATCAAAAAATGGATCCTACTTTAAAAACATATCTCCTCTAAAATATCCATAGAACATAAAAATAAATTTTTAAAAACAATAGGCTTAATTAAACCACTGTTTCCTATAAACCTGTTATCAATCTAGAAATTCATAATATACATTTAAGCAATTAAAAGAAACAACTTTTTAAAAAAGTTTTATTTATGTATACAAAAGCTGGGGTGAAGGCCAGAGGTGTGGGGGATCTAAGGGGTGGTGGTGAGAGGATTCACCAGAGACAGAGTGGGGAGCAGAACAGATGGACCTGCTGAAATACACTGCTGAGGGAAGCAGTGGGCAAGGCAAGAGAGGTCTGCTGCACCATGTGGGTAACCTCCCTGGCCAGGGATCAAACTCGTGATACAGTATCTGTGGATAGCTTCACAGTGCTGAGACTTAACCCTTTATGCCACCAGAGAAACCCTAAAAGAAACAACCCTGAAACCTAAATATTTCAGTAAAAAGATGTTTGGTTGTGTCAAAGATAAACAATTCAGTTAACAATTATTTATAAAATAATAATAAAGAAAATCTTACTTAACAAAATGCATGTAACACAGTCAAAGCTGAATTCAGAGGAAAAGCATAGCCTTAAATGCTTGTTTTTTTAAAAAAGGAGTGACAATAAATAAATTTATATACAAGCTTATATAAGTTTGTATAAAAGTAGAGCAGACAGGTAATTAGAGGAATGACATAACAAAGATAAAAGCAAGAGCTTCCTTTATTAAGGTACAGCACTATGAAGCTATCTGCAACGAGTACAGCATAAGTTTGATCCCTGGCCAGGGAGGTTACCCACATGGTGCAGCAGACCTCTCTTGCCTTGCCCACTGCTTCCCTCAGCAGTGTATTTCAGCAGGTCCGTCTGTTTTGCTCCCCACTCTGTCTCTGGTGAATCTTCTCATCCTGCTCCACACCTCTGGCTTACCCCAGTTCTATGCAAAAATAAAATATTAAAAAAATAAATAAAAATAAAAGCAGGGCCTCCCTGGTGGCACAGCAGGTTGGGCGCCGCACAATGAATCATCCACAACACAGCAGCACAAGTTCAATCCCTGGCCAGGGAGGGGGACCCACATGGCACAGCAGACCTCTCCTGCCTTGCCCACTGCTCCCCTCAGCAGTGTACTTCAGTCCATCTGTCTGTTCTGTACCCCACTCTGTCTCTGGCGAATCCTCTCACCTCCCGCGCTTCTGGCCTGTACCCCTGCTCTTGTATGCATAAATTAAAAAATCTTAAAAATATAAAATGAAAGCAGAAAGGATTTACTTGGTAAACTAAGAAATAAATTAAGGTGTATTTTAAACAAGCAAACAAAGTCCATAGAGTATGGCACATAGAACCCATCATAACTTGGCCCTATACCTTATTCTTTGACATGCCCCTAATATTCAACCCTACCTTTCTATGAGCCCCTTGCCACTTGAACTCAGGTGCCAAATAAATAGTCAGATTTTTTTTTTATTTTTGCTACTTTTAACATTTTAAAAGGACAGGTTTACTAGGCAAAGGAGAAAGGAAAAGAGGCACCTGCATAGTCACAGGTGGGCAGGAGAGGTGGCGCTCCTGTTTTGCAAAGGGAAAAGGCTTGTGAAAAGAAACACCTGCACAGTCACGGACAGGCAGGAGAGCTGCGTTTTTTAAAGGGGTAGGTTTAAGAAAGAGACAAGTCCACAGACACCAACGGATAGGAAAGCTGTCCAAATAAAATTGTTGAGAGAGGTCTGGTATCTGTAGTTCTCTGAGCTCTTGTCCTTGCTCACCACTGTCATCCATCCACTAGTGAATTCCACCTACCTTCTCAGGCCTGGCTCAAATGCCTCCTCCATGCAGGCTTCAAGAATTCAGAGCAAAGCTCAAGGCAGAGTGGGATAAGCCATGCAAGAAAGTATGCAAATCCTACATTTGCGGCACAGTGGAGGTTATATCCTGCTGTGGGGGAGGAAAGTCATCACTTGGAGGTCCCTTTGAGTTGGTTCCTTAAGGAAAAACATGACTTCAGCCAATGGGCAGGAAAAGGGCACTTCCAGAAAGCAGGAAAAGCTTGAGCAAATGCAGGTGTGTGTGTGTGTGTGTGTATGTGTTTAAGGATGGAGTGGTTCTGAGAATGGGGGATGCCCCATATGACTGAGGCTAGTGGGGTAAAGGGTCAAGTAAGTGTGAAAAGGTCCATGGGGAAGGTCTCACAAAGGACCTTGAAAACCCCACTGAGGGGCTTATGCTTCCTCTTCCTGTGGGTGACAGAGTGGACAGAAGCTTCTGAGCAGGAATATGAAGTTGGGAATGTCAGATGGTCTCCTCCCTGAGCCCCCTTCTCACTGAGATAGGGAAAGCAAAGTGGTGGGTGGTATCTGGGGAGGGCCAGGGAGATTCCTTAAGTTTCTAGGAGACTCCTAAGGAGCAGGAGAGAGGCAGAGTGGGCAGCACTGGAGTAAGGGACCCGGCCCTGAGTCCGATTCTCCTTCTTGACCCATTTCCTGGCTCCTACATGCCACTCCGCCACCCACCACAGTCAGGGAGGGGCACCCAGTCACCATGGGACCTTTCTATCCACCCATCTGGCCCAGCCCCCGCAGGGGCCTCTGTGGTCAGGTCTTTGTGTCTGCACAGTGGGCCTCTTTGTCCTGAGCAGCTCCCCCCACCCCCCTTGCCCTTCTCCTCTCTCTCTTTTGCTTGTGTTGAAAAAAAAAGAAAAGCACTAAGTTTGCTGGGAGACAAGTCCAGAATTTTTGTTTCCCCCATTGAGTCTCTGCGTGACTCATCTTGCTTCTCTGAGTATAGTTTTTGGATCCATGGAAAGGAGATATATGAAGAACTAAAGGCCTGGCAGGAAATGGTCTACTACTGAGTGCTGGGACCTAAACAACCCAGTCCTCATGCTCTTAACTGAACCTTGCTCTTTCATCTATCATCTCACCCTCACGGCCCGGCCAAGCGTCTGTCTTTCTCCCATTTGACAGGCGAAGACAAAGCTGACTTCATGAGTGCGTGACCCTGTACAGTTACATAGAGCTCCATGCTTCAAATGGCACTTGGTGAAAATCTCTGCTATACCATCTTGAAATTCTTATGAGTTTTTGAACAAGGGGCCCACATACCTGTTTTTTTCTGGGTCCCATAAATGAAGTAGATGGTCCTGCTTATGGGGTGGTAGGGCAAAGGCTTGCCCAGGCCTGCATCACCTCCTGGGCACCTGTGCCCTGGCATGCAAAGAGTCGATCAGAGCTTCTTGGCTGCATTTGGCAGAGGCCTGGCTCCTGTTTGGGAAACCTGAGGAGCACAGTTCCATTGATGGAAGGAGGACCATTCAGGCCAGCGCAGCAGTCCAGAGAGCAAGCAAGATGAGGCTCTGGAGCCAGTCCAGGCCAGCGTAACCGGAGCCACCAGTGTGGGTCCCAACGCTGCCCTAGTTCAGCCATACTCAGCAGGGCCTTCCTTCCTAGCAGGTAGTAGTTCCAGAACCAGCGGCCCATTGGAGACTCCGAGCATGACTTGGGATATTCACTTTCCCTCTTTGAACCTCAGTTTCCTCTATGTAAAATAACACCAATCTCACAGGGTTCTGGTGATTAATTGAGACACTTTAACACCATGATTAGCCCAAAGAAGCTGGCCACTAAAGAGCTATTACATTCACTGGGCCTCCCTGGTGGCGCAAAGGGTTAAGTCACAGCACAATGAAGAATCCACAGCCACTGCAGCAAGAGTTCAATCCCCGGCCAGGGAGGTGACTCACCATGGTGCAGCAGACCTCTTCTGCCTCTCCTGCTGCCCCCCTCAGTAGTATATTTCAGTCAATCTGCCTGTTCTGCTCCCCACTCTGTCTCTGGTGAATCCTTTCTTACACACACACACACACCACACACACACACATACACACAGATGCACCTCTGGCCTAACCCTAATCCTAACCCTAACCCCAGCTTGTGGATGCATAAATAAATAAAAGAAATCTTTTTAAAAAGTTTACATTCATTTACTCATTAATATTTATTAATTAATCAATTGATAATTAATGTCAGGTGCTAGCCATTTAATGGAACAGGAGAGACTCTAGCCCTGACCTCAAAGAGATTACCTTTGAGGAAGAGCTAGACATCAGCATCAGTGACATCAATATGATAAGAGGTGTGACAAGGGGAAGTATCTTATGGGGCTCCTGGGCTGGGTCTTAGAGGAGCGATAGTGGGGAACCAACCAGGAGAAGGGGCCATGGGCAGAGAAGGACGAAGGAACACTGCAGGCAGTGGGAGCAGCAAGTGCCAAGCAGGTGAGTGGCACTGCTACATGGCTGGCTGTAGGGCAGGAGGTGAGGTGGGTGGCCGGGAGGATGCAGGTGGCACACAGCAGAAACATACTTTGTTTTGTGGGCCACCAGAGGATGTGAGGCAAGTGATGAATAGGAGTGATAGAGATACAGGCTCTAGCCTGTGAAAGAGGGCGTGGAATTTCATGTCCTGGCTAAGTGAGAAGACCTGAGCCAGAGTAGGGGTTTTAACCCCAGCACCAATTCTCTGCGCAATTTTCTCAGGGGACATGAGAAAAGTTGAGAAAGGGGAAATGAGAAGGCTTGAAGGGAGCCAAATGCTTTCGCTGGGTTGGAGAGCCAGGAAGCCTCCTAATGCATGAGGAGACAGGCTCCTGGGCTTGCCCTTCCCTCATCCTGACCTGCTGCTAATGGAACCCCATCCTGACCTGCTAATAGAGGAGGCTCCCCCTCCCCTGACTCCATTACCCTCCTCCTGGGGACCATTACCACTAGCCTGCCTTGGCTGCTTGGTTGCAAAGAGGCTCCCTCGATGCTACTCCATCTTCCAGATGGGGCCTTGTGTAGAGTTTGCTGTGGGACTCACTGAGCCTCAATTCCTGGCTGAATCAATGGTTCTAAGATCTTTTAGCTGTGAAAACGTCTATATTCTTTCAACAACTTCTTACCAGAAAATGGAAATAAATGCACAGATATAAGCAAAGGAGCTCGGGTTGAAGTGGATTGGGGTTCCTCAGGTAGCTCTAAGTAGGAGGGACTCAGCTGGGGAATTTGGAACCAGCTGACTTGATCTCTAACCCCAGTGATGAGAGTGTCAAGAGAGGGCCCTCCCTGGTCGTCTAGGGGTTAAGGCTCAGCACTATCACCACTATGGCCTGAGTTCGATCCCAGGCAAGGAGCTGACCCACACATGGCGACGCAGACCTTTCCTGTCTCACCTGCTGCTCCCCTCAGCAGTGTACTTCAGTGGATCTGCCTGTTCTGTTCCCCACTTTGTCTCTGGTGAATCCCCTCAGCCACTCCCCCCATCCCCAAGCCTCTGGTAGTTTTTCTCACACCAGTTCTTCTGCACAAAATTAAAAAGAGACAGTGTCAGGAGAAGTTTTCAGGAGACCTAGACTTCTAGCCCCTCATCAGAGGTGACACTAATTCTGTGACAATGTCAGGTTGGGACAGTGGGCAACCCCTAAGAGAGGAATCTCAGACCAGTGAGAAAGAGATTAGTATTACTATATTGCAGAGAAAGAAACTGAGAATGAGAGAGGAGGTGAGGCAAGAATAGAACCTGAAACCACAGTTTATGAAAATTATGACCCAGCTCCACTGTGGAGTTCAAGGACAAGTCCTTTCTCTGATGCTCAGATGTACCACCAAGTTACCTCTTGTGACAGCTCAGACACATCCCTGTCTTAGGGATGCAGTTGCTTTGGTGTCTTACTATAAAGTAAAGGAGCTGGATTGAAGCTGTCGGCTGGAGATTGAAGGCAGGGCCTTGGGTCCACATCTTGACAGCAAAGGAATTTTTTTCTGGGTCTAAACAGCAGTTATAGTAGAGGTCTAAAGACTTGAAAGGAAGAGACATGAGGACTTAGTTGTGGCTTCCAGGGTCATGGGAACATCCCCTCACGGGTATCCCAAGGCCTAGTGTCCTTAAAGAGAGAGCACACGGATCCCTAGAAACTATATGGACAACAGGTGGAGGAGGCAGGACAAGGGACCTTTGTATCTCATGGGTGCAAATCCCTGCGGACTGCAGAGGCAGCTTGGTCACAAAAGGTTGTGTCCGTTCTGTTCCTGCTCAAGGCTGTAGCCAGCACCCTTCCTGGGTCCCTCTTGGGCCCCAGCCAGACCCCAATCAGCTGATGGGAAGCCCAGGCGGACCCACATTTATAGGGCCATGGGCAAGTTTCTCAGTCACAGATAGAGGCCTACTCTGTATTTGTTCAGATGCAGATTATTCAATACCCCACATGGATGGACACTGGCTAGTGGGAGGGTAAGTGTAATTGCCTGCATTTCCCAGAAAAAGAGGTCCCGAGAGGGACTGCAACTGGGTCAAGTTCTCCCTGAGTCAGTGCTAAAGCTGCACTAGAAGCTACTCCTGACTCCTGGAACAGAATGAGAGAGGAGGACATTCATGTATCCACTCATTCACCCATTCAGTAAGGGCTGGTACCTCCTGGCACCTCAGGAACCCTGGTAGCAAGGAGGCAGACCTGTTCCCTGCCCTCCCAGAGAGCTCACAGTCTGGAAAAGGGACAGACCTGGGGTCTCTGGTCACAGAAGGCCATTAGAAAGAAGGGTCACCCAGAATGCCCCAGGGCAGCAGCTCAAGGTGAGGAACCAGAAGAGCAGGGATTCTGAGGACTAAGCAAAGGGAGCCTGGGGCAGTCTCCCCCCAAGCAGGAACCCTGCCCCCAACCTGTCTCAAGCGGGCACTCTCAGCGCGGTGCTCTCGGCAGTTTCCTGAGAAAGGGGTACAGGCTCCCGGAAAGGTCCTGCGACAGGAGTCGCCAGGCACCAGGCAAACTTTGCAGAACTTAAAACCTCTCTTCACCCCGTGAGGAGGCAGGCGGCAGCGGGCATCCAGCCCGGCGACGAGAAAGTCTCCACCTCCATTCGGCACAGGCACAGCACCCGCAGCGGCGCGCCGAACCGAGACTCCTGCCCTGTGGCGCCCGAGAGTGGGTGGCGCGGGGCGTCCGGCGGGCGGGGGTGGGTGGCCTCGCCAGGGTCTGGCCAGAGTCCGCCCTGCTTCCGGCCTGCCCCCGCCGGGGTGGGGTCCTAGGCGGGCCGGGCGGGCCTCCGGGGCACGTGGGTGTCCCCGCGCTGGCGGCGGGACGCGGGCGCGCGCCGGCCCCAGGACAGCGACCGCGGTACCACCCCGAGGAGGAGCGCCGGGCCGGCGGAGGTGAGGGCTGGCGGCCCGAAGGGCACCGGAGGGGCAGAGAAGTCGGTGGGGGCGCGGCGGGGACGGCGGGTCTGCGCAGCCGGGGTGGTGACTGGGCTCCGGGCTCACAGAGACCGGTGCGCCGGTGGGTGGTGGTCGGACACGACCGTTGTCTCCACTGCAGCAATGTGGCCGGATACCCCGTGACTGTGTTTGTGGACTTGGGAAAGTGTGGCCTGTGGGTAAGCGCGTGCTTCCCTGCAGGTTGAGTGGTGGGATTTATTGTGTGTGCAGTGTGGGTTTCGCCGATGAGCCCTGTTCTGGGAGCTTCTGGCTGACCCTCCCAGCCGGGGCTCTGAGTGAGG
This sequence comes from Galemys pyrenaicus, assembly GCA_019455555.1. NCBI lineage: Eukaryota > Metazoa > Chordata > Mammalia > Eulipotyphla > Talpidae > Galemys > Galemys pyrenaicus. The sequence continues at coordinate 3,411,992 of JAGFMF010011429.1, forward strand.
GGGGGTGCGGGGGAGGGGGCAGGGGCAGGAGGGCTGGACTGTGGACTGGAGGGACTGTTAAGCCTCTGACAGGGACTTTTAATTTGGCAGGCAGTGCTGGAGGTTCTGGCGGGGAGCCTCTCCCCAGCTAGGCTGCCCTGGCAGGTTTGGGGTCCTCCTGGAGCCAGACCTAAGGACTAGGACAAAATCCTATTGCCTGGACAGCCAATTTGAGTCCATGGGGCCGGTGGCGGCTATTCCTGTCATCCCTAGCTGGCTTCCCTAGCTATTCTGGAAGGACAGCTTGAGGTACCCCGTTTGTTTTGAATCTAGGCTGCAATCATGGGAGCTTTTGAGAGCCAGAATGGGGCCCAATAAAGTCTCACTTATCAGCGCTTGGGAGTGGTGAGGAAGGAGATTCTTTGCACAGACAGGGCCCACTAAAGCCCTCTGGAGACTCAGACACCTAATTCCAACCCTGCCTTGGCCACTGTGTGATCCTGGGCAAGGCATATGCCTTCACTGAGCCTCAGTGGTCTCATCTGTTAAGAAGGAATACTAATGACAGGAAACCTGAGGGCTGTTGAGGGGCTGGTTGGTCATGTGTTTAGTGCCAGTGTTCCCCAGGGAAGGCTCACGACTTGGGGATAGGGTGTGGAGTCAGTCCCTGGGGAGAATTTACTGAAACTCAATTCCCAATGATTCTCTCCTGAGTTAAACTTTCACAGGATTTCCACCCCTTAGCCTGGGACTCAAGGCCTCTGAGAACTGGTCCTTGCCAACCTCTCCAGTAACCTCCCCTCCCCTCTAGTAACTGTTTGTAGTCTGCTGCAGGTCCAAGGCTGTTTCTTATGTCTGGACTTCTGCATATTCTATGTTCATTGCCTGAAAAGCTATTCTCATCTTTCTCAGTTGGAGAACTACTCAACTTTGGGGCCTCAAATGATCCTGAGAAGTCTTCCTCAATCCCTTCTGTGCTCTTGCAGTTCATGTGCTGATAGCCCTGGCCCCACCCTGAACTGTCATGGTCTCTGTCTCTTCCTTCTCTCAACTCAGGTCTGGGGGCCCCTGGAGGACAGGAACTGTGCTGCCTGCACCCACACAGGGCTGAGCTGAACTTAGAGTGACAGCAGCTCCTATCTCCGGACCCCTGCCCCCAGCTTCCCCCACAAAGTCCTGTCTATAGGAGAGCTCCATGTCACTGCAAAGAAGGGGAAACAAGAGTCCAGTCACCAGAATGGTTGTCACAGGTCATCAGACCAGTGCGTCCTGGGGACTACAGGGTGCAGAATGTGCAGGCTGAAAACTTCAACGTGATACTAGGAGGGAACTGTGAAAGGTTTACGAGCAAGGGCAACACATGGTCAGAGCAGATCAGGAAGACCTCTGGCTGCAGGGTGGAGAATGGACTGCGAGTGCGTAAAGGTCAGGGTATTTACGATATTGACACCAGAAACATCTAGGCATTGTTTAAATTCAGTTCTTGTCTCCTTAGCCGAACACTTCCGTAAATCCTCAGATGCTCCTGATGAGTAACTGGGGACATTAAGGACTCTCCCTTCCCCACTGAGAGCCAAGAGACCTATGATTGATCTCAATTCCGCTCTGTTCTCAGTTTTGTGGATGGCCTTGGGACAGCTTTCACCCTGCCCACATTTAAAAAGGAGACCAGAACCAGCAAGGTCCTACGGGGAGAGCATGAGGGTGCCTGGGGAGGCCCTGGCACCCTCCTCTTGTCCAATCCTTGAGCTGTCCTGGTGTCTGGCCAGAAGGGTCGGGGGACACAACGGGTGACCCTCGCACGTGACTGCCAAGCTTTTGCTGCAGAGTGAGGCTACGACCCCTCCACTCCTGTTCTCCTGTCCAGGATGCACAGGGCTCTGAGGATTCGGGATCCCCTAGGAACCAACTAAGAGTATGACAACACTATGCTTTGACTTGGCTTCTTTCTGGCTGTAGCCCTTAGAGAGGCCATTGTGCCCCTTCAGGTCAGTTTTGCCATCTATCCATTGGCTGCAATGATCCTTGCCTCTTCAAGTGCAAGGTCACCATGAGGATCCTTAGATGGTGGCCAGGAAAGGGCTTTGTAAGTTGTGAGGTGCAATGTACCATGGAGGAGTGTGATACTCATAGACTTAAATGCATTTTGAAGGTAATAATAGAACACCGGTGCAAGGGATCATGTTGGTCATTATATAATCTTAACTATTGACTTTCTTCCTCTCCTTGTGGCCCCTTTACAGAGACAGTTTATGAGTAACAATTTGTAAATATCCTTCATTTTATTATTTCCTTCATTTCCTCCACAAGGGAGGAATTCATATCCCCCTTTGCAGATGAGGAAATAAAAACACAGAAAGTATCTTGGCCAAAGTCACAAAAGTGAGGGCTCCTGCCTACCTGTCCCATAGCATCTTTCCCCATTCAAGATAGAAACCCCATCCAGGTAAAGCCTGGTCCTCTGGCATATGGGTCAAAAGAAGTTTGAATTCTTCCCTGAAAAGCTGTCTTGAGGTCTTGCTTGTGGTTTGATTACCTAGTAACTGGTAACGTAACATCTACAAGGCCACGCAGCCTTGCTGGTCTGGTTAGAGGAAGTGAAGTGTCCCTGGTAGACTCTTTCCTCTCCCCAAACTGCTTTTTGTGGGCCCAGCTGGTACATCCTTTGACCCACAACTTCCTTTTTGTCTGCCTTTATGTTTTCAGTTCTGGCTTCTCCCCACAGTTGGAGTTTGATGGGGGGAGGCTGGCTATGGAGACCTCACTGACTTCTGTACCCATTCTAGAGGGTATCCTGGTCAGGAGAAGAGTGGAGGGGCCATGGCCTCACTCTGCAGCCCGAGCTTGGCAGCCATGTGTGAGTGTTACCCACTGTGCTCCTCCAACTTCTGGCCAGACCCCAGGACAGCTCAAGGGTTGGAGAAGAGGAGGATGACAACCCTTTCATTTTAGGGCCATCCTAGGGGTCCGGTGCAGGACTAAGCCAGCTTCCTCTCTTTGTCCACATCACCCACTATAGGCTGGACACAAAGCAGGTGCCAGTAAGTGTTTGGGAAATGAATGACCAGGTGAAAGTAAGCCTGTAGTGGAAGAAGAGGACCTTGCTCCATGGCGAGCTACCTGGCTCTTGAGCAGAGGAGTTTCTCTGTTTACCTAAGCGCATTCTGGCCCAGGGTGAGTATTTGGAATCCCTGCTGGGAGGGTGGGCAGCTTGGGTCCTTCTGGGCAGCTGTTTCCTCCATGGCCCTCTACACTGGCATCGTGTTACTATCATTCCAATGACCAGAAATTGTCACTGGCATTGGAACACGAAAGGAGGGCCTCTCGCTGTTTTCTTGGAGCCTACATGACACCCACTGTTCCCCTGCCCCCAGGCAGGCTCCTGGTATTGCTTTGGCTTCCTAATGAGTGTCCAGCTTCCTCACTCCAACATGTGGGGGGAGGGCTTTTGCAATGGCTGGGCTGTGGGTCAGTAAGGATGCTCCCTGTCCCACAGGAAATCTGTGGCCAAGGGTCCAGCCCTTACTCTACCATTGTTTCTGCAGTCTCCTTCTTGGTCTCCCCCCCTGCCTATTACCCCACCATATCTGCTTTCCATGGGGCACCATCTTTGCAAAGGTCAACTGTGACCATGTCCTTTCTTGTGTAAGCCCTGCTGTGGCTCCCAATTGTTCTTGGGATAAAGGCCACACTCCTTAGCCTGGCATTCAAGCCTTTTCATGGGAGTCCCTCAAGCTCACCCAACTCTGTGCTCCCTAACCTTCCATGCCAATTTCATATAACACCTTTGTTTTCCCTGGGCAGGCCACAGTATCACACTCCCGAGTCTTTGCACCTGCTCCTCGTCCTGTCTTGAGTGCCCTCCTATCTTTGTATCCACTTCACAAAACTCTCAGTGACCTAGCTTAAATGACCCTTCCTCTGGGAAGCTTCCTCTGATCACCTCCCTCAGAGGTAGCTCTGGGTTGCTTGGCCCCTAGGCTACCCTTGGTCACCGTCTTAATCACCAGGTGAACTTGGTCCATGTCTGCATCTTTCTCCCATTCACAGTGGAGCTTCTCAAGGGCCTGCCTGAGTCTGATCTGGGTTGAATTTGTAATTTGGGCCCATGGGGCAATACTTTGGCAAATATTTGCAGAGACTTTGTGGCTCCTGGGAGTATTGTTTATGCATGTGCTACTCTGAGAGTCCAGACTCCTTCGATTCTGAGAACCTCAAAACAATGACTATCAGAAGTAATGAGTAACAGAGCTGAAAAAACATTGAACACTCACTCCCAGAGCCAGACTCTTGACACTGGGCTGTAAGAACCCCGGAAGGACTCAGAGTGACACGCAGAATCAGGCCTCTATCATGATCTACTCTTGGTCTCTTTTTCTGTCTTGGTTTCTGCATTCTTCCTCTTCCCTCTCAAGTGACACTTCAAGCTTCTCAGACCTGATCACAGCTCCTGCCAAGTGCCTTCCTGACAGCTCTGAGCATGAGAGTTACCTGGACAACCCCTGCTGAAAGTGTACCTGGTGTCTCTGCCATTATATCAGGATGGTGCCTAAACTGTGAGACCCCCGGAACACCCACCCAAACCCTGGTCGGACTGCTTCTTCATGACCTGAGTTGTATAGTGATGATTCTCCCCATTTAACCAATGGAGGACCTGAGGCACCAAACAGGGAATTGACTTGAGCAAGATTGCACAGTGTGGGTGGGCCAGGGCCCTGATGGAGACTGAACTGAGGGTTCTTGCCTCTTGAGTCTGGCTGGAGGCACCTGGGTGTGCCAGGTTGTAGAGCCCAGCATGTGGTCTGATTCGGTTCCTTTAGTGCTGACTTATGCTGGGCTGTGCAGGACTGTGCTCTTCAGGCATGGAAAAGGTGGTTAGAGTCCTGCCCTGGGAGTGGGACAGCCTGGCTGACCTGAGTCCCTACACTCAGATGCTCTGACCTCGATCTAGCAGGTGGTCCCCACAACCATGGTCCAGGGATCTTCCAAGAGGGAGGGAACCTCTAGAAGGGGTTACAGAACCCCAAGGCCTCTGGGATGAGCCTGCAGAGGCTTCACACTAAAACAGCAACAGCTCCTACCGATAACATCTGAGGTTACCCCTTCGACTATCTTCCCAGGCCAGCCCAGTGCTTGTGGTGCAAAAGGCAACGAGGCAAGTCTTGGGACCTGCTGGCCTTCAGTCCACTGGAGGCCATTTGGAGAGGGTAGAGGATGACCTCCAAGCTCCTCCTGTCCCCCACCCATTTTTCTCTTTCCACTCTATGTGACCTTGTACTCTAGTTTTTACTCACTGCTCACCTTCTCTCTCCACCCACGTAGTCCTGCACACCTTGTAAGTGCAGTTCAGGTGTCCTGTCCTCTCCTTATCAGGCTTCCCTGACCACCACCCCCCCCCCCCCCCCCCCCCCCCCCCCCGCTCCATTCCACTGGAATTCTCTTGGCTCCTTCAACTCTGGTGCTCCCTCAGCTCTAATCACCCTGAGTTGTCACTGCCTGTTTCTGGAGCGCCTCAAGGGCCTGCATCTCTCCCTGTCCCCCCTGCCCCTCACCACAGTGTTAAGTTTCATGCTATGGTGGAAGTGTCCGACCCTTCTCAGAGTCCCACGTGCCCTGCCCAGGGGCAGGTGTAGATACAGCAATCTCTGCAAAGGGTGAGAAAATGAAGGACCACGGTGGGGTCTAGCTCCTGCTGGGGGCCTCAGACTGCCCTCCTTTCTGAGGATGGCCTTCAGTGTGGGAAAATTAATCTGTGGTCAGTCTGGTTGTCCTGACTACTTATAATTCCTGTGGGCTTCTCGTCCGCCGTGTCTTCTGAAATAGCCCCATGTTCCCTGTTGTTTCTATCTGCTGAAATTGTGTCTTTTAAAATTAATTCATAAAATGAATCTAAATCATCTCCTTTGACTGTCTCAACAACCTATGAGGCAGACACCGTTTGGAGCTTGACAGGAAGTTGAGATCCAGCTTGTACAGCAGATTTGTGCCAGTCCCACACTGGGAATGGGAACTGGGATTCCCTACCTGCCCCGTGCCTGCCTTTGCCCCTTGATGATCTTCTGTGTCTCTAAGTCCCTCTGCCTGTCCTCACAGCACCCCACCCTAGCAGAGGCAGGCAGCAGGGGTTTCCAGGATGGTGATGGCCCCAGGCTGGACAGGACAATCCAGGTGGGTGGTGAGCTGGGAAGCGTACATTCCAGAGCCACCCTAGTAGAGGAGCTGGAATGTTGTCCAACTGCCCTGGAAATTCTGCAGCCAGCCTGGGAACTGCCTGGCCTCTCCTCCTGACTTGGGGCTTACTAGCCTGGGGCCACAGGGAGAAAGATTCAGTGTGGAGCAGAGACAGAGTCAGCTGGGTGAGCAGGTGATTTGCGTGCTAGACGTGGCTCTGCCCTTTACTCACTGGTGGCTTTGGGTGAGACCTAGGGCTACCCCTTTCTGGTCTTAATTTTTCTACCTGTGACATGGGTAAATAAGCACCATGGTTGCTTCACAATGGGGAAATACTGGGAAGATCAGTTCGTGGCTCTGCCTGGAGGGCATTCCCTCTGGCAGAGAATTGACCAGACAGGCCAGGAGGCTCAAAGAGGCCTGACCCAAGAGGCCTGGCCCGGGAGCTTTCTGAAGGAGAGCACTGGGCCCTGGGCAGGGCCAGGGTGGGGGGGTGGGGAAGTGGGGGGGGTGGGAGAGTGGGGGGTGGGGGGTAGGAGGGGCAGGGAGGAAGGTATGTAGAAGATCATGGTCAGGCCACAGCTTCTAAAGTTAGGCAGGGCAGGACTGCCCGGACATTTGCAAGTTTTGTGAGCTAGATAGTTCAGTCTCCCGGAGTTTCTCAGGCTTTAATGAGCAGAGTTGGCCTGTGAAGTCAACCTCACATGGAACTCTGCACAGAGAAAGGCAAGTCAGCTCTTGCTATAAAGTAGCTATTAGAAGATACGAGGGTGTCCCTCAGCAGCAATATGACCCCGGGGCTGCTGTTGCTGTGCTTGAGACAGGGAAATGAGGGTGGAGGTAGAATGGGTGAGTTGTCTGGAGGGGCAGGAGGGTCTAACTTTGGGAGCTTGGACATAGCCTGATGTCGATAGGGAGCCATAGAAGGGTTTTGGGCTCAACAATATGTGGTTAGATTTGTGTTTTATTTATTTTTTAAAGATTTATTTATTTATGCATACAAGAGCTGGGGTACAGGCTAGAGTCGCAGGAGGTGAGAGGATTCACCAGAGACAGAGCGGGGAGCAGAACAGGCAGATGGACTGAAGTGCACTGCTGAGGGGAGCAGCTGGCGAGGCAGGAGAGGTCTGCTGCGCCATGTGGGTGCCCTCCCTGGCCAGAGATCGAACTTGCACTGCTGTGCTGCGGATGTTTCACAGTGTGGCGCTCAACCTGCTGTGCCACCTGGGAGGCCCAGATTTGTGTTTTAGGAAGACTCTGGAGTACAATATGAAAGATGGACAGGAAGGGGAGGGCGGAGACAAAGAGACCAAAAAGAGATTGGTGCAGTGGTCTTGAGGAGAAAGGCACACCTGAGGCCACAGGTTGGGAAAGAACGGTGTGTCTGAGCCACTGCCCTGGCTGCAGTTACAGCTCTGGTGAGGGGCAGGTGGAACGTGGATGAGAAAGAGTATCGGAGGTTCGAAATCGGGGAGGATGGATGGGGAGGTGCTTCTCAGAAATGGGAGAATGGCTTTGAGAAAGTCGTGCTCCACTTACTCTGTTCAGAGAAAGCATCTTGTCGGGAAGAGAAGAAAGGGTGTGACCCTGGGTGGGGCAGGGTGAAAAGGTAATGCTCCCCTTGTCAGTAGACTCTAGAGCAGACTGGCAGATAGCTGTCAGTCCGCTGTCTCAGGTCAGCCTGAGATGCCCGAGCAAGCTGCTCTGGGAGCACAGAGACCAGGCGGCATTTCCCAGTGTCCACACCCTCATATCTGCAGCCACCAATTTTCTCTCCCCGCTCACACCCACACTTTCAGGGCACTACCAGCTTGGGGGCCTGGCCTCAGCTGTCTCAGACCCCGCTTCCCATTGTAGGGAAATGAAGCAGATGGAAAAAGGAGGAGGATATTCTTTTTCCCCTGTGATGTGTCTGAAGCTGTGGGTACTGGACCAGTCCAGACAGAGGGGTCCCTGGGCCAGGTAACCACCCCCTCACTGACTCCTGAACCTGGTGAGTATGTGTGAGGGGCTCCCAGGCGAGGCAGAAACCGGGGCCAGAATCCAGAAGGCCTAGTTCTCATCTCGACTCTATTGCTCACTTACAGTGAGACCTTGGGCCTCAGTTTCCTCCTCTGGCAAATGGGGGTTTGGCAGGTGACTTTTAAGGCCGCTCCAGGCCCTGACCACTGGGTTGCACAATGTGTGTACATCTGGTGTGACCTGCACACCTCTGTAATCTGTGTATCCAGCTGTGTCAAAGTCTGTGTGTGCTCATGTGGTTTTACTACATGGAGAGAGGAGTGATTAGAGGTAGGAGGGGGAGGAGGGGGATTCCAGATAGACCACACTTGAGCAGAACTGCCTTGCCTGAAGTGCTGTGGCGTGTATGTGGGCTGAGAAGTTTGTGGACTGTTTACTGCTGCGGCACTGAAGCGCAGACCCAGGACCAAGGGAAGGGCAGCTCAGCTCTACCTCAGCTCTACAGGATATGGGGAAAGCCTCCCCTGGCAGTATCACTCTCCTGTGAAAGGGGGTAGGAGGCTGGAACCCTAGCCTTGGAGCATGCAAGCATGCTCAGTGAGGGGGGGACAGACATCACCCCTACTTAGTAGGCTTACCAGGTCATCTCACTGCCTCTTTGGGGCCAAGATAGGAGCAGAGGAGATTGGAGCAGCCCTGGGAGGGTTTGGCCTGGCTGACTTCCTGTGACCCAAAACCAATGCTGTCTCCACCTCCCAGAGTCAGGAGCTAGTAGCAGGGACACTGCCTGCCCAGAGAAATGCTGGAAATTGGGTGGGGCCCAAGGCCGGGGGACCTGTTTTTCCTGTTTCCCCCAGCAGAGTTCCCTGCAGCCCGGTCCAGGCGTGTGCATTCATGAGTGAGGAACCCGAGCAGGCTTTGAGCATCCTGACAGTGAGAGCAGGAGCTGGTCAGGTACGGGCAGGTGTGTGAGGGTGGGGCTCACTGGCTGGGAGGGCAGGTGTATGAAGGTGCGGTCTGGTGGTTGGGGAGCGCGGGCATGTGTGTGCACTGAACTGGGGGTGGATCAAGGGGATTTCTGCCCTGGTCCCTCATCCTAAACTGTGATGAATTCAGGCTATGGAGCCAGATAGCCCTAGGTGTCAAGCCCGATTTTTCCAACCCCTGGCAGGGTGATCTTGAAAAAATAGCTTAACCTCTAAGGCAGTATCTACTAAGAGATGGGGCCTCTTGGTGGCCCCAGGGATTAAAGACACAGCACTATCAAGCTGTCACCAGCCACTGCAGTATGAGTTCAATCCCTGGCCAGGGAACTAGCCCACATGGCGCAGCAGACCTCTCCTGTCTCGCCCGCTGCTCCCCTCAGCAGTGTATTTCAGTAGTTCTGCCAGTTCTGCTCCCCACTCTGCCTCTGGTGAATCCTTTCACCCCGCCCCCCATGCCTCTGGCCTATACCTCAGTTCTTGTGTGCATAAAATAAATAAATCTTAAAAAAAAATCTACTAAGAGATGAAGGTGGGGGGTGAAACAAAGATGCTGCATGAAAACTGCTCAGTCCAAGTCTGGTTCCTACAAAGGGGCTGGGGTGGGCTCTGGGATCAGGGGCTCCTGACCTATGGCCTAAGCCAGAGATGGACAAGATCAAAGAATGTTACTGGCTCACACAAATGACTGACCTCCAGGGCGCAGGGTCTGATTCTCCCTGTCCACCTATAGGGTCAACAGCTGAGAAATCTTTAGGTGTCCTTGTACTCCAGAGACCCTCAGAGAACAAGGGAAAGGGGAGCAACTGCCATAACACTCAGCCTCCTCTGGGCTCCTGTGGCCTCCTGGGCTCGCGTCCCTCATTCACTCACTCATTCTTTCATGTGGTGCTTGCTTTGGATCAGGCCTCTGGCTACGATAGGGATGGAGAAAAGAATCAGATTAACCCAGCCCTTAAAGAATACCTGGAATGTGTTGGGGTAGAGGGTAGAAAGACACATTACCAGCAGGCCATGGGGAATACCCTGGGCAAGGGGGGCAGGTAGAGTTTTCAGAGATGAGGTAACATTCGAGAAGCACCTTGAGGGGTGGGTAGGATGGAGTCAGTGTGGGTGGGTTTAGAAAGGCTTTCAGGCAGAAAGAACTGCATGCACAGTCAGGGGAGGCTGGCAGGGCCCTTATGTGGCTCACCTCTCCTTGCAGACCGGGAGCTCCCCAGGGCAAGGCAGCCAGAACGGAGCAGAGAAGGGCTGGTGAGTAGTATCGGACAAAGTGAGGTGGGAGCCAGTCTCCAGGTTACCAGGGGCTGGCACAGGCAGAGGCAAGAATCGAGGGAGAGGGCTGGGGACTAGCTGTCTCCGTAAGCAAGGGCTCTGGGGCTGGGGCTCTGGAAGCATGTACTCACAGGTGGTTGAGCCAGCTTGTAGAGTGAGGGCGGGCAGGGTCAGTCTGGACCGGGGCCAGGGTGATGGAGTTGCCAGCTGGCCTGGGAGGGTGGAGGCCAGGATGTCGTAAAGCAGGTGGAAAGGGCATCTCCCTCGATTCATGGGAGACTTAGGGAAGTCTCCACCCCTCTCATCAGTGTCAGAGATTCCACTGTCAGTAATGAGCAAGAAGTTATTTGTGCAGAGCAATGAGATGTTGACTCTGAAGAGGTGAGGGTCTGACCCTGATGGTAAGGAGAGACTGCCAGGGCTCAGTGGGAGTGTGGGGTGTGGGGTGGGGTGTGTGTGTGTGCCAAAGCATGAAGCATGGAGAGGGCAACCCTCCCTGTCTCCGGTGGAACATGGAAGAAGTTTTAGGACCACAGTTCTCTAAGGCTGGGGATTCAGCCCATGAGAGCACAGGAAATGCCTGCCTTTACCCGAGTGTCTGTCACAGAGCTGGACATCCAAGTTGGTGTCCCTAGTTGGGAATGTGGCCCCTCCACCACTCCCTCAGTCTCACACTCAGGCCTCCATGCTCCTCCTACAGTTCAGTGGGCCAGCGACACCCACCCCTCCTCCCAAAGTACCAGGTCTGATTGTCCCACCCATTCCCTTATGCCCCCATTCCCCTTTGGGACCACCCTATGCTTACAGTGAATTCCTCCTTTGTCCCCAGCGGCTCTTCTTCCTGACCCCTGAGCAGGGTCTCCTCTCTGCTTCTCCTCCTCGGGGGGCCGGTCTCTCCAGCCTCCCTCCCAGACAGCTGCCTCCATCTCTTCCCTCAGAGGTCCACAGGCCTGGCCCCAGCTTGGGCTTCAGTGTCACTCCTCTGGTCTCCCATGCACACCTGCTTCTCATCCTCCAGCCAAGACCTTCTGCCTCTCTTCTACCCATGGTCTGAGAGCTCCCCAAAGGTTTCTGGAAAAGGCCACATCTGAGGTGAGCCTTGAAGCTCATAAAAGCAGTGTCCCGTGTGCCAGGCACTGCCCCAAATATTTTACACAACTACCTAGTCTTCAAAGCAGTCCTGTGATGTAGGTTCTATTAATTGCCTCATTTTACATATGAGGAAACAAAGCTAGTCTGGCTCCAGAGGTCAAGTTCTTAATTATTGGTGTTTGCTGTGCTCAGGGGTAGAGTTATAATTTCAACTGGTGAAGATGAGGGGTGTGAATGGATTAATCTAATCATTTGAAGGAGGAAATGAACTGTCTGGAGAAGTGCAGGCACTTTCAGGAAACCCCAGTTGCTGGGGAGGAGCTGTCTGCTTGGCTGAAGCTGCAATATGGAAACATACACTATCAGATTGACAGGCTGGTTTTCTTCTGGGAGAAGGCAGGAACCACAGAGAGCTTCATGCAGGGGAATGCCTGTGCTTTACAAAGACCCCTCTGGATTGGAGGGACTGAGGCTGGAACCTGGAGGGGCTGATGCAGTGGTTCCAGTAGTGACTCTGAGATGGGATGGGATGGGACGGGACCGGATGGGATGGGATGGGATGGGATGGGATGGGATGGGATGGGATGGGATGGGATGGGATGGGATGGGATGGAGGAGATGTCAGAACACAGAGTCCAGCAGCAAAAGAAGTCCCAGCAGCCTGGCCCTGACACTGTCCTCATCCCTGCCCCCTCTCACCTCAGTGCCACATAGGCGTCTCCCTGTTTCCTCACCCTGGATCTGCCTCCTGGGGAAGAATCTATTTGCACCCTGAGGAGGTGAGGAATGAGTGCAGGCTCCTGTGCTCTGGCTACACCACTGCAGCAGAAGACAGGGAGGACCCTGGAGTGAGGCTGGAGGGAGGTTCATGGAGAAAGAAGAGGAGTTTGTGTTCCTCAGCCTCCCTAATCTCAGCCTCTGGGGCCTTGAACTGCTGCTGGGAGGCCAGGCTGGGCAGGAAGCTGAAGGGCCTGCTCTACAGGATCCCTAAGTCCCAGCTTCTCAGGACCCTCTACAGCCTCAACTTCTCCGGGAGGGGATGACTCACGTCCCTGAACTCATCCTCCCAGACACACCCACACTCAGGGCTCGAGCCCTCCTGCAAGCTCTGCCAGAGAGCCCCTTGCACACCCCCCTCCGCCCTCCCACCCCCAGTAATCAGGGTGCTCACGACCTCCTCCTTATGGCACCTTCCACTGTGACATGGGCCGATAGGAATTGTAGCCTAGCTGTGTGTGATCTTGGCAAAATTACCCCAATGGTCTGTGTGGCAGCCTTGTTATGAGAAGATAAGGCATGATAACCTGCTCCCAGAAGCATGTTATAAGAGTGGAATGCACATTTAGAAAGCACACGTAGTAGTGGGGGTTGGAAAATAGCAGCTCTCCCGGCCCCTTCACACTGTTTGAAAGTTATTCCTCGTGTTTGTTCCAAACTTGCCCGCCTAACACTCCTACGAGGATTTCCTGCCTGCTGGGTCTTTTGGACACGTCTTTGCCCTCCAGACTGGAAGATCTATGCCCTGCGCCAGTAAAGAGAGCTCTGATTTATCACATGGGCGGGTGCGGGGGAGGAAGTAAACAACCTGTTCTCCAGGTGCTCTCTGAGTAGGGAGGTGCCATGGGCAGGTTAAATGCCCACTAGGAGCAAGGACAGCCACGAGAGTGACAGTGTGTGGGAGAAGCCAGGCAGGCCAGAGGAAGCTAAATTTGTCCCACAAAAGAAATCTCCCTTTGCTCCCAACCCCACTTCCACCCACACTCCCTGAAATCTTTTTTTTTTTTTAAGGTTTATTTTATTTATGCATATAAGGGCTGGGGTACAGGCTAGAGTCACAGGAGGTGAGAGGATTTACCAGAGGCAGAGTGGGGAGCAGAACAGGCAGACTGACAGAAATACACTGCTGAGGGGAGCAGCGGGGCGAGGCAGGAGAGGTCTGCTGCGCCATGTGGGTCCCTCCCTGGCCGGCGGCAGGGATCGAACTCATGCTGTAGTGGCTGCAATTTGCTTCATAGTGCGTTGCCCAACACACTGCGCCACCAGGGAGGCCCACCCTGAAATCTTTAGAAGGGTCCCTGTTCCATATAGTAGCCTGATAAATCCCTGATAAATCAGGGAGCAGCACTACGTTTGCAGATACAGAAAATATAGGAGAGGCCTCCTTGGTGGCACAAGGAGTAAAGCACCGCATTATGAAGCATCTGCAGCCACAGCAGCACAAGTTCGATTCCCAGCCAGGGGACCACATGGCACAGCAGACGTCTCCTACCTCGCCCGCTGCTCCCCTCAGCAGTGTACTTCAGTCCATCTGCTTGTTCTGTTCCCCACTCTGTCTCTGGTGAATCCTCTTATCCCCACACCTCTGGCCTGTACCCCAGTTCTCGTATGCATTAATAAATAAAATCTTAAAAAAGTACCAGAATACAGGAGTACCTAGGAAATATTTGCTGAGCAAATGAATGAATGACTGAATAGGGAAACCCTTGGAAATATACCCCCAAACGTGAAAAATATCAGGCACAGGATAAGAACCTTACGAAAGCAGGAAAAATGAACTAAAGGAAAGAACTTGATACCTTCAGAAGAATTGGAATGCCTCAGCAGGCAGTGGGCAGAGTATGGAGAAGGGCCAGTTACCTCAAAGGTCCCTTTCCAGGACTCTGAGAGGGGGAATCCTGCGACCCCAGGATTCCCAGATTCTAGAGCTCAGGATCCCAGATCAAGAACTCTGTGCTCCTGAAGTTACAAGAAGAGTTGTCAAAGTTCTAGTTTATACAAGGTCTGATAGTGAGTACTTCAGACTTTGCAGGATATACGGATCTTTGTCAACAGCTATTCACTTCTTTGCAAATGGGTGCCTATGGCTGTGCTCCCCAAAAATTCTACATACAGAAACTGGTGGGCTGGCTTTCACCCTCCAGGTGTAATTTGCCTACTTAATTGGATGATCCTAATAGTCATGGATGTCATGTATTCTCAGGGATTCAGTGTGGGGGTTCTGGGTTCTCTGGTTCTAGGGAGAGAACCAGCTCAGATGGCAACAAAGGCCTTGGCTGTGGTTGGCCAGGCCTTAGCTCAAGGAATCTGTGGGCACTTAGCTAGGTGTCAGGCCTCCCTGCAGAAACCGGACCCTGACCCTAATGGCTGTTCTCCCCACCCACCCCTCCCTGCAGGGTGATGGCCACAGGCCCGGACCTCTGGAATGGCACCATCAATGACTCCTGGGATGGGGATGAGCTGGGCTACAAGTGCCGCTTCAACGAGGACTTCAAGTACGTGCTGCTGCCGGTGTCCTACGGCGTGGTGTGCGTGCTGGGGCTGTGCCTGAATGCCGCGGCGCTCTACGTCTTCCTGTGCCGCCTCAAGACCTGGAACGCCTCCACCACGTACATGTTCCACCTGGCCGTGTCAGATGCGCTGTACGCAGCCTCCCTGCCGCTGCTGGTCTACTACTACGCCAAGGGCGACCACTGGCCCTTCAGCACGGTGCTGTGCAAGCTGGTGCGCTTCCTCTTCTACACCAACCTCTACTGCAGCATCCTCTTCCTCACGTGTATCAGCGTGCACCGGTGCCTGGGCGTCTTACGCCCGCTGCGCTCGCTACGCTGGGGCCGGGCCCACTACGCCCGCCGGGTGGCCGCCGTCGTGTGGGTGCTGGTGCTGGCCTGCCAGGCCCCTGTGCTCTACTTCGTCACCACCAGCACACGTGGAGGCCGCATTACCTGCCATGACACTTCGGCGCCCGAGCTCTTCGGTCACTTCATGGCCTACAGCTCCGTCATGCTGGGGCTGCTCTTCGCGGTACCCTTTGCCATCATCCTGGTCTGTTACGTGCTCATGGCACGGCGGCTGCTGAAGCCAGCCTACGGGACCTCGGGAGGCCTGCCGAGAGCCAAGCGCAAGTCGGTGCGCACCATCGCTGTGGTCTTGGCTGTGTTTGCGCTCTGCTTCCTGCCTTTCCACGTCACGCGCACGCTCTACTACTCCTTCCGCTCCCTGGCCCTCAGCTGCCACACCCTCAATGCCATCAACATAGCTTACAAGATCACCCGGCCTCTGGCCAGCGCCAACAGTTGCCTTGACCCCGTGCTCTACTTCCTGGCCGGGCAGAGGCTCGTGCGCTTTGCCCGGGACACCAAGCCGCCCACAGACCCCGCCGTCGCGGCCCAGGCCCGCCGCAGGCTGGGCTTGCGCAGGTCTGGCAAAACGGACATCAGACGGCGGGAGGACGACCTGGTCAACAGCGAGAACTCCAGGCACACAGAGTCCACGCCGGCTGACGGTGCGGCCACTAAAGACATTCGACTATAGGACCTGGACGCCCTGGGCCTGTGAAGGTTTTCCTGCGGGGGCTGTAAAGGACTAACACTTACCAAACAGGTTGCTCTTATCCCAGATAAGGACAATAGTGATTCCTGCTGCACGGTTAAGAGTCATGACCTCAATGCTCTGCCACTTGGCAGGGACTGAGAATACTCTCTGGCCCAGCGCTCAACAGCCCCAGCCCCCAGTCACCATCTGTATGTGTGAGCAGGGGAATAAGGTTTCAAGAAAGGCAAGTTTCAGGGCCAGTGCTACCCCTGCCCTGACACCCACATAAATAGCTGGGCTTGCCTGCCAAGGTGCCTAGGCTGGAGCCCCGCCCAACCAAGTCAAGTGGAGAAGCAGGAGCAGAAAGGAAAGTGACCTAAGGTGACCCAGCTTTCTGGACCTGAGCTACCTGGGGGATGGAGGGGCTACTGTAAGGTTGACCAGAGGACCCTGGTGGGTGAGGCGTCAGCACTGAGCCAAAGGCAATTGGCGGCTGGGCTGCTCTGGGTGCCATAGTGGACTCAGCGCCGAGGCGCCCCTCCAGCCCAAGAGATGAAAATCTGGGGCCTTATGTCATAAACCCCTTGGGAGTTTCCCCTGGGCTGGGAGCCTCCCCTGGCTGTAAGTTATACTAAAGATATTGTCTGCAGAGTTGGGCTGTTGTGTGGTTAGAAAATAGGAAAATGTCCTAGGAGCTTTTGACAAGAGTCCTTTCTCCAGCTTGTTTCCTTCTGCAGCTGCCTTCCCACTTGTGCCTCAGGGGTGGTCTCACAAAGCAAACCTCCGCTCCATCCCAGCTGTGCCCCGTTTCAGAGCCAACCTGCTTTTGTGTCTGACTCTGCTGGGCCCAAGAGAAATCAGCTGGGGTCCCAGGCCTTTGGGGTCCCCAGTTTAGCACTTAATATTCTTGGCAAATGCCACAATGCAAAAACTCCTAATTATGGCCAGCTTCGGACTACCAAAGTGATGTCAACTTCCTTGCAAAATTCCTGAAAAGTTAACAGTTGGCTCTTGCAAGCAGGTACAAAAGCACACCCCTGACTAATGTTGCATGGTTGTGGCTGTGCACAGGGTCAGGGAAGGCTTCCAGAGTGGGGAGAAGCGGTAGCTTCTGAGAAAAACTGTTCACCAGAGAACACCGGGTGCAGGATACGTTCTGGGTAAAGACACAGGGGCGGGGTGTGCAGACCTGGAAACAGGCAAGTGACCAGTGCCCAGGATCAAGTCAGGAAGGCAGCCTGGGCCAGGTCACAGGGAGGCCATGTTCAGGCTCCTTCCATGTCCTGACCATGAGGTTTTCTTTGCACTGGAGGTAAATGTGCGAGAGACTCTGCCTGCTGGGAAAATCCAACTTCAACTCAAGCTGGATCAGGGCTTAGAGATGGGTCTGTAAGTGACAGCCTGAACCACTGGTTCTGGGTCCAGCCAGACCACCCTGAGCTGATCCGTGGCACTCATAGATGGGTCCAGCCCTAACCTTTGTGTAGGGATAGGACAAAGTGAACAGGCCTTGCACTTAACCTCAAGGATAGACTCCCTCTGGGGGAACCCTCACTCTTCGGGTTCCCTCTGCCTGAGAAAAGTCTCTTCCCCCCTCATCTCCACCTTCCTTATTTAGCCTTCACTCTGCCTTGTCAGAGTAGGGCATCCCTAGGGGTTGCTCTACTTAGAGTCTAGCTCCACAGCTCCCTCAGGTGACAGGAACCCACCACAAACCATGACCGAAATGATCTCTGCATTGTGCAATGTGGGTGACCTGCTCTGAGTAGGTGACGCGTTCATCTCCCACGTACTAAGCCCTGTACTTGTGTTAATGTAACTCGAGTCCCTCTGAGCTTCTTCTGTGACTACTTACATTTTCAGCTGACACGGTCTCTTTCCTACCAGTTATGGCTCAGACTGAACCCCTCCCAAATTATAGGAAGCCCCTTGCCCAGGAGAGATGCTCTGTCTGCCAAGAGTGTGAAGGCTGAGTCCTGGCATCCTCAGCCAGCCCCTGCTTAGACCCAGTTATACATCATAACTTTGGAGACTCTTGAGTATACATTTGTGGTTGGGCCATGGCCATACCACCCCAAGCTTCCCTAGTCCCCATTCCTTTCACGTCCTGCCCGGTTACCCTTCCAGTAGCTGCCCTGGACATCCCCAGAGTCTAGAACCCTGTTGGCATACTGTGGCCTCGCACCAGAAAGCCTTCCTTGAACCAGCTGCCTGCAAGTTTCTAAGGACATAGGCTACAGGGGACAGGAGGACCACATTCCACCTAACCCTGTGCAGGCACTGGTGGGGGTGGAGGGTGGAGACCTGAAAGGAACCAGGCACAGTCCCAGGGTCCCACCTCTGGACCCCACTGGGCCAGCCCCTCAGTGAGGACATTGGCCAACTGCTTAGTGCCCAGGCCTCCTTCCTGGTGGGTGAGGTTCCCGATCCTGTTGCTTGTGCTATTTTCAGCCCAAGTAAGAGCAGGATTTTCCACTCCCAGCCCCAGACCATTGTCCAGCAGTGACGTGGGGGACTTGTCTGGTCTCAAAATATCTCCTCTGACTCTCCAGGACTCCCTGCCCCCTCCACCCTCCCCACCTCCTTGCCCTGACATCACTTCCTGGGGCTGTTGACACTTGAAGCCTACTGTGAAAGGGCACAACCACCTGGCAGGGACCCCAGGGATTATCCAGCCAGCTGCAGACTCCAGGCCAGAGGGGGGCCGGCCTCGCCCAAGGTCACCCAGCAGGTCAACTTGATGCCTGGGTGTGCGTCCAGGCCTCAGTCTGCCCCTGCTGCTCTGCTCCCTCTAGGGCAGGTCACTGCGTTCACCCCACTGCAGCCTCGGCTCTTCCTGCCCTGGCCGATAGAGTCAACAGGTACAGCCATGGAGCTGAGGCCAGGGATGTGGGGCAGGGGGTGGCGGGAGAGCTGGCTGGGAGGACAGGGAGACTAAGTGCCTGCTGAGTTGCCTGGAGCATTTTCTCAATGAGCTCTGTGCAACCAGGCAGAGGCCCTGCACGTAGGGGTCTCTGGCCTGGGTGGCAGCTGTCCCAGGGCCCAGGAGGGAGGTGGCATCCCAGAGGACATGCCCAGTATTCTAACCCTCCAAGGCCCTGGACGACATGCTGGCCAGACACAGCTGTTCCAGTCTGGATCCAGGTCGGGCCGCCAAAGCTACCTAGCCCTCCACCACCACCCACGGCATGGCAGATTTGGGCTGTTCTAAGGCAGGCACGCAGGGAAGGGAATTCCTGTGCTTGCCGGTAACTCGGGTGCCGTGGGGACGCCCTCGCGTGCATTGTTATTTGTTTTCACACAACTGTGTGGAATAGACATCACCAGCGCTACTGAGCAGACAGGCTCTGAGCAGCGACGGCGCAGGCCAGGTTCACAGATGGAGACTGAATCTAGTTCCAAACGATTTTCCCTTCCAGTATCCCAGGTACCTCACAACCCCCACGGGCAGGAGGGTCTGTAAGTGACCGTTCACATGACTCAAGAGAAAGAAGGCAGCATCGTGGGAAAGGGGCCAAGAGCCCAGGTTCACTGCCCAGGCCACGAGGCTTTGAATGTGGGCTCCACTTCTTCCAGCTGTGACAGCTTGGGCAAATTACTTAATCTTGTAGCACCTTGTTTTCTCATTTTTTTTTTTCAAAAGATTTATTTATACATACAAAAACTGGGGTACAGGCCAGAGTCCAGGGTGGTGAGAGGATTCACCAGAGACAGAATGGGGAGCAGAACAGGCAGATGGACTGAAGTACACTGCTGAGGGGAGCAGCGGGCAAGGCAGGAGAGGTCTGCNNNGCCATGTGGGTCCCCTCCCTGGCCGGCAGCAGGGATCGAACTCGTGCTGCAGTGGCTGCGGTTTGCTCCATAGTGTGTTGCCCAACCCACTGCGCCATCAGGGAGGCCCTTGTTTTCTCATTTCTAAGAGAAGGTACTACCTATCGTGTAGGGCACGGAGGGGGTTACCTGAGTAAGAAGGGGTTCCTGGGGTGGAATTTTCCTGAGAGTGCGGGAAGAGGGAAAGCAGGTTGTAGCGGCAGGAAGGGGTGGCACAGGAGCAGGGTTCGGGATGGTTCTGGGCAGACGGGTCAAGGAAGGAGAGTCTTGGAGTCCTCGGTGGCTTTTCATACTTTATTTAGTAGAGGTGGCCAGGTACATGGCAGGTAGGGGTGCCGGGGGGCCTGGAGGCTGGCAGGCCTCCCAGCCCCCAGCACATCTCACCCTCTCGGCTGCTTTCTTCTCTCTCTGCTGCTGCTGTTCATCAGTTCTGTCGGTCAGCCGGTCCTCACAGTTCTGGCGTCCTCATGACGCCGCCCATTTATGCCCGTGTCCAACTCAGGTGCGCCCACTTGCGCATGCCCACCCTGGAATGCTCACAGCACCTCAGGTGTCCATCATCAGTGGTGGGAGGGTGGAAAGACCTGATTTCTCTAACCCTACACCCCCCACTTCAGTTCTTGCCCACTTCAGTCAAGGCATCAGCTGCCCAATTCTTCATCAAAGACAGAACTAGTATTTGCTCCCCAGGTGCCCCCAAGACATCCTGGCCTCTCTGTTCTGAGGACTAGAGTGGAGGCATCAAGTGACCAGACAGGTGAAGGGGCTCCCCTGAGGCACCACCACACGGCCCTGGAGTGGAGCCCATCCGATGGCTGACACCTCTGCTGTCCGTGCAGGGAGAGTAGCGCTTGTCCAGGAGGGCGTAGTCTGCAGGGTGAGGATGTGCTCGGCGCCCTCAGTCTGTGTGCTTGTGGGAGTGGTAGGACGTGAGCCCCAGAAGCCAAACCATCTTTCTCTGCCCTTGATGCACTATGGGACTTGGTGCATTGCTTCCCCTCTTTGGTCCTCAGTTTCCCTGTCTCCAGTGAGGCTCGGCTCTGCCCTGCCTCTCTCCCTCCAGTATTGCTCCCTAGCCTTGCCTCTTTCCTGGACACCGCTTTGCCTGCATCCATTCTCAGCACCGTTCCAGCCAGGAACAATGGAACAACTCAGCCAGTCACTTGTCGGACCCAAACCCTGTCCCTAGGGTCTCCACTCACCACCCTGGACTATTTTCAGCCCTTGGAGATGAAGTCAGAAAAAAGATTTTCCACTCTCAGCACAATGACAGCTGTGGACCATTGTCCAACAGTGACCAGGGATCCGCCTGCCCCAAAATACCGCCTCTACCCCTACCCTCCGGGCCTCCCTGCCCTGCTCCTCACTTCCTTATCTTGACATAACTTCCGGAAGCCGTTAAGTCCTGAAGTCACTGTGAAACAACACATGTGTCGCCTGGGAGACATGACCAGTTAGAATCAGTTTTCCCTCCTGGCAGGGACCCCAGGAATTGTTTGGCTGCTTAGTGAGACCAGAGGCCCAGAGAGAGTTATGCCTTGCCCAGGGTCACACAGCGGTCAGCTTGGTGTCTCGATGTGAAGCGAGGGATTCTGTCGCCTTCATTAGTGCTGGCCTATGCTTCCTGGGAGTGCAAGCTCACCCAGGGTGGGCATCCTGGGAAGAAGCCTGAGTACCATGGGTGAGAGAGGATGTTCCTTGGGTTTTGACCTTGGAGCAGTGAGCTCAAAGCAAGGGGTTGCCCTGAAAGCCTGTTCTCCCTCTTCAGTCCTGTGTTCGCCAACTGGAGCTTTAACTTGCACTGAACTCAGAGTTATCAAGTGGGAGCTCTGGAGAAAGGAGGAGTTTGACTGACACAGGGATGCTGAGGCAGGAGCTGCAAGCAACATCAGCTCTGTGACTGCAACCCAGTTTCTTCATCTGCAAAATGCAACTGACAACACCTCTTTACCCGGTTTCCTAAGCGGTGAGACTGCAGTAACACTCAAACATACTACTGTTTTATTTCCCTCCCACTGATGCTCCCTACTCAGCAATGTTTAATTCCCCTTACCGATCCAAGACAGCATATTTGGCAAACTCCAAAAATTTGAGTCACTTTTGGGAAACAAAGTTTACTTCCGTTTAAAATGCCAAGATACTGCTCACTCCTCTTACTATACCGCTTACTATATTTAATATACTCTCACTCCTCTTAATACACTGCTCACTCCTCTTCCCCAGAGCTGGGAGGACATTGCACCCCACCCTTGGGTCTCTCCTCTGGGTGTTGGGCCAGGTGGGGAGAAAGGGACTGGTGTGTCCTCCCAGTATTGCCATAGCCCTCTCTTGCTGTCCTTGTTTCTCCAGCCAAGACAAACTGGCTGCCAGCGTCCCTCTGCACGGAGCCTCTAAACACCAGCCTGCAATTTCGTCAGTCTCCCATCAAACCATCTCAAAGTTACCCAATTAAAGGTGTCACATCTTTCCTGCTGGGAGGAAAACCTCCCTGGTAGATGTTCCTAGAGCACTTGTCATCTGGCTTGAGGCAAGAAAGCCCTTCTCCTCTCCTCTGCCCCCACCCCACACAGGCTAGGATGGGAACTCACAACTGCAGCGCCATCGATAAGGACACAGGATTGACCTTCTGGAGTTAGTGGAGGGGGTAATAAACTCTGAGAAAGTGTCTGACCCCACTTGTTTGCAATTACTTTAGAAAGTGGGGTATCTTACTCCTGTGTGTCCTCAGATTTATGTTCTTGAGCCAGATTCCGAATCAACAGCCACATGGAAAACCTGACCACATCATGGGATCAAATGGTGAAGCTGCCCTTTGTGACCAAAGCAACTGCAAAACGTAGGGGAGGAAATTAAAAGCCTGCAGCATGGGTGGTCATACAGCCGATGCTAGAATGTGAGTGTGTGTGTGTGTGTGTGTGTGTGTCTGTGTTCCAGGGAGAGTGCTGAGGGGAGAGGCAGGTAGAAAGTCAGGGGTGACCAGGCTGTAGGAGGTGGAGGGACTAGAGGGTTTGGCAGGTGTAGTGCCAGAAGGCAAGGAGCAGGTTCTCAATAATTCTGGCAGACGGGTCAAGGAGGAGTCCCGGGGCCCTTGGTGGCTTTTATTGCATTATTATATCAGAGGCAACCAGGTACATGGCAGGCGGGGGTGCCGGGGGGCCAGGAGGCTGGCAGGCCTCCTACCCCACTCCCGCACATCTTCACTTTCTGGGCTCTCTAACTCCTGCCTTTCTCTCTCCTTACACTCTCTCTCTCCTGGTATCCTCATGACACTGCCTCTATATGTTCGTGTCTAAGCCCAGGTGCGCCCACTTGTGCATGCCCACTTAGGCATGCGTGCAAGACTGCAGGTGTCCATCATCACACCAATGGCAGGAGGACGGAAATGCCTGACACTTTTCTCTGACCCTACACCAGGAGAATAAATGGAAACCAGGAGGTGGAAGTAGACTTCGGGGTGGCAGGAACAGATGGGGTCTGAGAGGATCCAACTCTCAGAAATTTGGGTCCCCCTTCCCTCCCTCTTGCCCCCTTCCTCCTCCCTTTCCTTCAGTTGCCCTTCCTCCCCACTTTGCTCCCCCCTTTTGTTCCCTGGTTTCCAGAATTCATGGGAACAGAGGGGAGCAGACTCAGAGTTTCAGACCCAGTCCTTCATTCGCGAGCAGTAATAATAGCTCAGCAACCTACCGGCCTCCCTGGCTGTGCTTGGTCCGCTGGGGTCTCAGGTCCATGACACTGTCCTGCTGCCCCCTACTGGGCAGAGCTGGCAGTCACAGTGATGGAGCTGGGGTCTGGGTGTCAGCCTGTGGAATGATAAGAAAATGATCCTGCAAGAAGCAGGGTCATGGGGGCAGCAGGGGGGATTAGGAGTAAAACTGAGAATTGAAATAAGGAACACAATTTGCAAGACATACCCTGACTTGCAAAACAGGTAACAGTGTCTGACCAATCCATGATGGCCAGAGCTTAGCCAGACTAAGCTCAGACTAAGCTCACACCTGTGTATTTAGAGCTACAGGTTCCAAGACCACAAACTCACCAAATAGTAATGCTCTGCGATCACTCTTGCGTCCTCTACATAGGGGCGCTGGCTGTTTCATCAAGCCTCTGCTTTGCAATTCTGACCAGTCTCTGTCAAGGATCACCCTTGGATTAACTCCAAACACCTACAACCTTACAGCAGCCTCCCCTAGCTCTCGCCTTTGGAGAGCCCTTCCCCCACAAGAAGTCTTTGTTGAGTCCATCAAAATCACAGCCTAGTCGGCTACAGGAGTGTCCCGGTGGGAATCAACAACTGACAGGCACGGACAAGAGGATGTGTGGTAGCCACAGACGCACCAGCTCGTTTACCGGGACACGCAGAGATGCGAGTGACGGAGCAGGTTTGTAAGGTAAGACATGCTGCTTATTGGGCAGCTCTTTTGCTGTTTATTGGCAATAATACACAAGCCTGATTGACTATACGACAGTGATAGGGAAAGCAGGGTTTAGGGAGACAAGGGGCATTTATTTTGGGGGGAACAGGACTTTAAAGGGATTAAAGGTGATAATGAATTCTATAGGGACGAGGGGAGGACATGTTGGCCTTGCATGTAGGGAGTACTTTTTGTGCAGGTGCTTGGAGTAATTTTGGCCTACTCTTAGACCGTTACGGACTTTGACTACACAATTAGTTGCGGGCCACTTAGGCGTTTTCGGCCGCCTATGATGTGGGCTGTGTCCTGAGGTAGTTGCGCAGGAGTGCCTGGGCTGAATTTTCACAGGCACCTGGGTGTACAGAGAGGCCTAGCAGTACAGGCACAGAGGCTTAGGTGGGAGAGAGGCCACAAGTGTGTTGACTCTTCCTGGGCGAAAAAGGAGTGAGAAAGTGACATTTCAATTCTCCATTCCAGTGTGTGTGCCCATGGCTCGAGGAGCCGCCCCCTCAGAGCCCTGCAGCCCCCAGGTGCACTCTGGCTCCAGGACAATCCTCCGGGCACTGTGGAGCATCCTCTCCCCTGAGAGAAGCACACCAAGCCAGCCTCTGGTTTTGCAAGGCAAGCCTGAGTGGCAGAAACACCTGCTCTTCTTCAGGCCAGTCTACCCAGCATGGAGCTTCACAGGTGCTAGCTTGACCCTCTGATTCTGCCAGAGGGGAGGGGGTATCTCTGCCCTCGTGTCCTCTGGCCTCCAGTGTCCCTTTGACCAGCTTACCCCCAAGGAGGCCCTAGGTGGGCTCCTCCACTTTCACAGTCAGGAAGACACTCAAGCCCTGGCCCTGAGGATACAGCTGAATATTACCAGGAGAGGGGCTAGAGAGTTCCTCCCAATGGATTTGCATATCTGGGGCTGGATTTCAGGCCTATTCCCCAACTCCAGTCTGAGAGCTCTTCTGAAGGAAAACCAGAATCTTCTTCTCTGGATGTGGCACCTCCAAAAAATCCATCTACCCTTAACAAGGGTCCCCTCTATACCTTATTAACACCTAGACATGGTTTGTACCCTCTTCCCCACCTCCAGGGATGGAGAGACCACTCCCTCCTAGGCAACTCCTTTCGCAGTGGGAGGGCCCTTTTCACAGGAGCCCTCCTGCCCCATATCCCCACATGGGCATTAGGGACACACAGCGTATCTACCCCTCAGCCCAGAGCCACTGTGGGAGGCTATGGCATTGACCTCCTCCAGGCCAACACCCCCATCTCCCTGCCTGCCCCACTCTAGTGCCCCCAAAAGGCCCTGCCCTCCTCTCTGCTCCTAGAAATCCTTGCCATCTTACACAGGTCACTGCAGAACTGTACTCCATCCCCAGAGAGGTATGACCAAGCTTAGCTGGTCCAAGCTCGCTTCCCGCTATGACCGGATCTGGGCAGCTGTTAGGCTCACCCACCACTCATGAGAGACCTGTGACTTGGAGTCCACCATCAGCAGGGCTCCCAGTCAGGTAGAAGGGGAGACCCAAGTCCTGGGCCCTTGGGGTACAGTCTCAGCCAATCCTCTAGGCCCCGCCCTCATGCAACCTATCACAATCTTTATTCCACCTAAACCTGGAGGCATAGAAGCACAGACGCCTTGGGGAGGACAGAACTGCACTGGAGTCCCAGTCACTCATTAATCAGGTGACCTTGGTCAATGTTTCCTCATCATGAAAAAAGAGGATAGTCATAACACTCTGAGCAATTTTTTACATATACTGTCGCCTTCTGCTAGAAAGACGACTCCCAGAAGAGACGAGTCGCTCCTTTATCCCGGTGCCCAGGACAGTGCCAGTCCCAAGTCGGTACACAATAGTTGTTTGTTGAATAAATGAATGAGGAGTAAATGAGATAAACTACATAAACTGTTTTACAGAACACTTGGTACCCATGGGAACTCAATGTATTAGTTCTTTTCTTTGCAAAGCAAAGAAAATTCATTATTTCATA
Source organism: Galemys pyrenaicus (assembly GCA_019455555.1). Taxonomy (NCBI): domain Eukaryota; kingdom Metazoa; phylum Chordata; class Mammalia; order Eulipotyphla; family Talpidae; genus Galemys; species Galemys pyrenaicus. The sequence continues at coordinate 3,437,994 of JAGFMF010011429.1, forward strand.
AGTTTCATAATTTATTTCATTATTTCATAAGTTTCATTTGGGCCCTTGGAGGCAAGAACCTTGTCATGACTGATCCAGTCATTCATTTAGTCTACAAATATTTACCACGTGTCCAGTAAGTACTGCTCAAGGTACTTGGAAATCAGCAGTGAATTAAAAAATAAAAATATAAAACCGTTCCCTTATGGAACTTGCCTTCTAGTGAGATGAGAGACAAAAAGCACCAGACTTTATTTTTTTTTCTTTTTTATTAAAATATTTTAAAATTTACATATACTTGCCATCAATTGTAATCCCCATGTATTCCCCATCACCATCTCACCAGTGCACCAT
>JAGFMF010011429.1:3438687-3509377 GCA_019455555.1 Galemys pyrenaicus
GAGTAGTATTCCATCGTGTATATGTACCACAGCTTCCCGATCCACTCATCTGTTTTTGGGCATTTGGGTTGTTTCCAGGTCTTCCCTATTGTAAAGAGAAAGCACCAGACTTTAAAAAAATAATGTTTTTCATGGTAGAAGGTGGCAAGAACTGAGGCAGGGAACAACAGCTGGAAGAGAGACTGGGAAGGCAGGGAGGTTGACTGACCTTCATTAGGGTAGTCAGGTGATGCCCCAGGAAAGGCAGAAAAGAGGGTATTTGAACAGACTTGAAGAAGGAGTGGGAATTAGCTAAGCAGCTGCCTGGGGCGTGGCCTTCTAGAGGGAACAGTCACGTTCCACCATCCCCTGCAGGTCTGGCCTCCAGGGCAGGAGGCCTGCGGCCTCCAGTCCCACAGGACTGGAGTGCAGTGGAAAGCCTTGGTGGAGATATAATCTGACGTTTCAGAAAGATCTGCCTGACTGCTGCTTGTGAATAAACAACAGTGAGGCAAGGATGAGGCATCCAGAACATGGAGACAGTGCAGAGGAATCCAGGACCTGGGAAAGCAGTGGGGGTAGAAAGAAATGGGCAATGGCAGATGTATTTTGAAGGAAGAATCAAGATTCTTGATAGTTCTTTTCCTGAAAAGTTTTGCAGGCAGGGAACTTGAGATCCAGAGAAGCTCAATGAGGTGCCTCACAGCTGGGCAGTGGGTGGAGTGGAAGACAGGAAGAGGGGGCCAGGGGTGATGGAAAGTCCCCAGGTCTAGGGCAGCATCTGGAAGGGGGGGGCGGGCAGAGCGGGAGGAAGGATTCTGCTGCTTCAGGTCACAAACCAGCCCCAGGGCATCTGGGCCTTGATGGATCAATGACTTTTTCATTTTCCCCTGAATTCCTCTATGATGGCCTTTTAATTGGGTCCTTTTGTTTTAAGACCATTGCCAAGCTGAGCTGACGCCAGAGCGTAGGCCTATTATTAAGTAGATTAGGAAATGACCCTCTCTTGGGCTTCCAGAAAAGTCAGCATCTGCACTGCCTCCTGGGAATCTGCAGGAGCCCTGCTGGACATCTTGCCTTTGCCTGAGTGGCCCGCTTCTGCCTCTCCTCTCCCTCTCCTCACCCCCATCCCCTGCTGCAGTGCCTTTGCCCCCGCCTTGCTCACCTGGTAAATGTTTCCTCCTCCTTCAGGGCTCATTTCGAAATCTCCTCAGTGGAGTCGTGCAGATACCTGCCCTAGGTTCAGCTTCCTCAGCAGACCTCACATTTGTGCCCAGAAAGGATCTCTTGCTGGGATCGCATGATCCAGATCTGACTCCAGCTGCAAAGGGAGAGGAGCCCTAAACAGCATTTAAATCACAATCCTGCTTAAGCAAAGAAGACTTTCCCAGTTCCCCTCTTCCTCCTCACATAGAAGCTGGACTTGGGGGAGGAGGGCAGAGGCAGAGGAGGAGAAGAGGAAGTGTTAAATTCACATAATAGAAATGGATGGAACTATAACCTCCCCTGGAGAAAAAGACAACTGTTCCATGGCAATATGAAATTCAGACTTCGAAAAAAAAATTTCCATTTTAAACATTATCTACTGATTCTCTACAATGAAGGATGAAGTTTAGTTTGCCCATCACAATTTTGATTTATTCAGTGTTTACACTTTTATGGTTTTGAAATTATTGGGCTTTCAGAATAAATCATGACATATTTTTTCAGTTATTCAAGGAAAAATGTGTCACGGTTTTTCCAACAACTCAATAGTTTACAATAACATAGCAATTGTATAATTAATTGTACAAGCAGGATTTCTTTCTTACCCAACTTTTGTTGTTTTTTTTTTTCCTGGTATTAGTAATTGCCTCAGTCTAAGTTACTGAGAGGAGCATATTCAAAAGACAAAGAGAATCATAAAGAAATCTTAAACAGTATTTGTAACCACATCTTGAGTGGCTAGTGAGTACTTGAAATGGGATTTGTCTGAATTGAGAAGTGTCGCAGGAGTAAAATACACACCAGCTTCAAAGACTTGGTACCAAAAAAGCTGTAAAATCTCTCATTGCTTTTTCATATTGGTTACATGTTGAAATGATAGTATTTTGGATACAATGGGCTAAATAAAATGTATTACTAAAATTAATTTCATTCGTTTCTGATTACTTTCTGAATGTGGTTACCTGGAAATTCTAAACTGTACTTGTGCCTAGCACTCTGTTTCTACTAGCTAGACCAGGGCGGTGGTCACCAGACCGCTAGGATTAGTAGTCTCCTAATGCCTGATCCACTAACCAGTACTAACATCAGAAAAAAGAGAGGACTGGACTTTACATCTTGCTATGTGGTACAAAAGGAGGCACACCCACTACCTGTGAATTCCTGCCAAAAAAATGAATCAACCTGATCAAACCTCCAGATTAACTACCAGTTTTCAAGAAATACAAGGTACAAGTCAGCATGTTAAATGACAAAAGGATCAGGTGGGATTTTCTCAACATGTACATGTAGACCTCTATTTTCTTTGGCCTGGGAATTAGCGGTCACTCAAGGCCCATGAGCCTCAGGGGGTCTATTACCACCACTTAAAGAATGCACATTGTTTTGTGTTGAGGTATGAGGGTGCTGAAGGGTAGAAGCATGTGTTCTTGCTTAAGTCCTTCACTTTTCCCTAATCAAAGAAGAAATTGCACATACTAAGCTTCTTTTTGCTAATCAAAGAAGGGATCACTGCTCTTCCATTTACGATCTAAAAGAATGTAGTTTGGGGGCTTCATCCATTCTATGTTTATCTGTTAACAAGTCCTCTCTATCTAAGCATTTCATCTTTACTCTCAGAGTAAGGATAAGGCCATTCCCTCCTTACCTGCCATTTGAAGTCTCTCCTTCTCTGTCCTTGATGTCCCAGGTCCCCAAAGGCAGGATAAATATTCCTAGCCCACTCCATTATTTAGAAGTCACAACCATGTGAGTTTTCCATACGTATGTTATTAAATTGATTGTGTTCCTTTGCTAACTCATCTGATGATGCCTTGGTTACTCATCCGACCAGAGAAGACCCCAGAGGGGTACAGAATGATTTCTTCTGTACTTCAACAATAACAAGAGGATACAATTAGCAAGATCCAAAATTTGAAGACTTTTACAGCATAAATAATCTGGTTTCTTCAAAAATAAATAGGGAAAGAGTGGAAGAGGAGTTAAACAGAAATGGAAGTCAAAGCCAAGGCCCCATCTTTCTTTTTTCCTTTCTCCCTTTCTTTTTTCTTTCCTCCTCCCTCCCTCTCTCTTTCTCTACTCCTCTCTCTTTTTCTTTCTTTTTTCACTGGCACAAAGGTATAAAGCTTCAATTCCCTAAAGACATTTATCTCAAAGGGAAATGGGGAAAAAATGTACAACAGGGAAGAGACTGGACTTTCTCCACTATTACAAACTGAATTAATACGTTAACGTCCTGACATGCAGTACCTTAGAATGTAACCTTATTTAACGAATTTATAATTAAATTATTGAGTTAAAGCCACTGGGGTGAGTCCTAGTCTTAAGAATTATTGGTGTAATTAAGACCTGGAAACTGCCCTGTAGCAGCAGGAAGGGGAGCACTGGAGCAGGGTTCGGGATGGTTCTGGGCAGACGGGTCAAGGAAGGAGAGTCTTGGAGCCCTCGGTGGCTTTTCATACTTTATTTAGTAGAGGTGGCCAGGTACATGGCAGGTAGGGGTGCCGGGGGGCCGGGGGGCTGGCAGGCCTCCCAGCCCCAGTGCATCTCACCCTCTCCGCTGCTTTTTCTCTCTTTGCTGCTGCTGCTGCTGCTGCTGCTCAGTACTGTCAGTCCTGTTGGTTCTCTCAGTTCTGTCGGTGGGTCCTCGCGGTTCTCATGACGCCGCCCATTTATGCCCGTGTCCAACTCAGGTGCACTCGCGCATGCTCACCCTGGAATGCTCGCAGCACCGCAGGTGTCCATCATCACAGCAGTGGTGGGAGGGTGGAAAGACCTGATTGTTCTCTGACCCTACAAACCCAAATGCCCAAAAGTAGATGACTGGATCAAGAAGATGTGGTACAGATACACAATGGAATACTATTCAGCAATCAAAAATGAAAAACTAGGGACATTTATAGAAACATGGATGGAGCTAGAAGGAATTATACTCAGTGAAACAAGTCAGAAGGCAAGAGAAAAATATCGGATGGTTTCACTACTAGGAGGAATGTGAAAGAGCAACAACAAAAAAAAAAAAAAGAAGAAGAAGAAAAAGAATGAGATCAAGGAAAAGGGCAATTACAACCAAAAGCAATTAAAAAAAAAAAAAAGAACTCAACAAGACCAAAAGGTCAAAGATAAACCAAAGGGACCATGGAGGGGGAGGGGAAGGAAGAGAGGGCAAAGACGGGGATGAGGGCAGAAAGACCACAAGAGACTGAGGTGATGGTGCACGGGTGGAATGGTGGTGGGAATTCCCCGGGGAATACAAATGATGTCAAATGTACTTAAATAAAGAAATTTAATTTAAAAAAAAAATAGTGGTGTACTTATAAGGAGAGGAAATTTTGACACAGAAACAGAGGGGAGAGGGGGTGAAGGAAGGAGAAAACAGCCAGATATAAGCCAAGAAGCCAAGGAAGGAACCAGTCCTGCCATGACCTTGATCTTGGACTTCTAGCCTCCACGCTGTGAGAAAATAAATTTCTGTTTGTAAGACAGACACCCAATCTGTGGTTCTTTCTTATGGTAACCCTAGTCAACTGATACAACCCTTCCACTCTGGGGGAGGTAGGGCATTCATGAGACTCACCCCATCTGTGATAGTTGAAAAGGAGCTGCATTTCTTTGCCTGTGTCTTCCTGCATGGAAATGCCTGGTGGAAATGATTTCTTAGGGCCCAAACTTACCCCTGCTGGGTTAACCTTGGTGATCCAATCACTCCAGTTGGCCTAAATTCTCTTTGTACCCCCATGCTTCCTCTTCAAACAGTGCTTTATGGATTTCTGTTGTTCCTCTATTTTCACCCTCAAAAATTCTTATGACCTTTGTGTCAAAGAACAACATCTCCTGCATGGGTGCATGACTTCAACTGGTTTTCTATTCATCATCCTCTCTAAAAACTATATGTTGATTTAAGAATCTCTGATTGCTTCGTAGCTGTCCAGCGTACATCATTATATAAGGCCACCTTGTGTCACCCATCAGTATGTCTGGTGTTGAAGATTGGGGTGTGTGTGTGTGTGTGTGTGCGCGCACGTGCACATATACATGAAACTGACTAGAGCTACTCCCCACACGGGGTACATACTTAGGTCAACATTCTGGGAAATATTATTAACCATTATCCATATTAACCATATGACAACTTCCTTGTCCTCTTGCTTCTGCATCTATGTCAATGAGGTAGTTGTTTTCATTTCTGGTCTTCATTTCTTTCATTTTCATCCAATCCTTTCAAAGCAAATCAAAACCTTTCAGTAATTACCACTCTCACATCAATCCCTTCCTCTTTTCCTTTTTTAAATAAAAATTTATTTATGCATAGAAGAACTGGGGTGTAGGCCAGAGGTCGGGGGAGGGTGAGAAGATTCGACAGAGACACAGAACAGGCAGAGCTAGTGGAATACACTACTAAGAGGAGCAGCAGGTAAGACAGCTGAGGTCAGGGTCAGCTCCCTGGCCAGGGGTCAAACTCAGGCCACAGCTGTGATAGCTGAGACTTAGCCCCTACACCATCGGGAAAGCCCCCTCTTTCTCTTTTCTTTGGGTCAATAGCATTCACGTATCTTAGACATTCTTCTCCACAGTGTGTTAACCAGCTGGTAATACTGGCAAATTTTCTATTCTAATATACAGCCCATGTTGAATCATGAATATAAAGCCAGAGGAAAAGTAAAAAGCTGATTAAAATCTCGGAACGCCACGATAATGCAAGGAGGTGCAGATTTTTATTTTATTGGTACTGTTTTATGGAAAGATTTTGTTCCTATGTTCTTTCTATAAATGGAGGAATGTTGAGTAGTTCTTCAGACTGTCCCTCGCTTCCCTCACAGGTGGTCTTGGTATATCCTCTGACTTTCCATCCCCTGCGTGCCTGGACAGGTTTGATGCCTGCTGTTGTCTATATACTAACTATTTTACAATGGCGGTTTGGCATCCCTTTTATCTCCAGCTCTTTTCCAAATTCATATATGGGAGTCCGTACATTACCTGGAGAGAAGCTGAACGCTAGACTCTATTACCTAAACCCAGGGAGTTCTTTGTTGTCAGTTACTGGAAGAGGCAGCAGGATTCCAGTGAGATGCCTCCCTTCCAAACTGTGCAGCTCTTCCAAACCCTCCCGGTCTTGTCCTTTTATTCTATTATCTTAGCTACTCTTGACTGTGTTCCCTGGACTTTTTTGTCCACTTCTGAGAGTGATAACGAAGATCTTCTACTAGTCCTATTTCAAAGTGGTAGGGAGTGGAGGTGTTTCTTTTTTTTTTTTTTTAAGATTTATTTATTTATACGTACAAGCACTGAGGTACAGGCCAGAGTCCAGAGCAGTGAGAGGATTCACCAGAGACAGAGCAGGGAGCAGAATAGGCAGATAGACTGAAATACACTGCTGAGGGGAGCAGCGGGCAAGGCAGGAGAGGTCTGCTGGGCCATGTGGGTCCCCTCCCTGGCCGGCAGCAGGGATCCAACTCGTGGTGCGGTGGCTGCGGTTTGCTTCATAGTGCGTTGCTTAACCCACTGTGCCACCAGAAAGGCACAAACCGAGCTCCCTGATGAGTAAGGACATTTAAGGTTTTCTCTCTCTTTTTTTTTTTTTTTTTTTGAGAAAAGAAGTAAGGCCTTTCTCCTGTGAGATGTGAATCACACCCCCTTATGCTCAAATTTTGAAGACAAAAGAAACCAGAAACCCCAATTCTGTTGTTTTTAATATGGTAACTTTCAATGTAGACATTATTCTGTTACAATTTTTCTGATCTGAGAATTGCCAGAAACCAAAGTTGAGTATTGTGCATTTCAGTGCCATAAAACATTAAATAATGGCAAAAAAGGTGGTAACATCACAATTTTAGAAACATTAATGTTCAAAACAGCATTAATACAGGGTGATTAGAGGCCTAGATATATACCCAGAACCTCAGTTACTATAGAGGGTATAGAGTTTAAACCTTGAGCCCAATATTACTTAAATGGCATCAGGGCTGGGGAGCAAAGTATTGGGGGCAAGGGCTGAGTGGACTATGGGTGGCTTGGGGGTAGGTGTAGTGGGGTAACATACATCTGATTCTATACCTCTGAATCATATACAGTGAGGTTACCAATATAACCTCAATTAAAAATAAATAAAATGGTATGAAATATTCTGAAAAAACATTTCCTTTTCATTGTGAATTTCATCAATTGTCATTTAAATTTGCCCATAACATTGGATAAACAACTCACTTGCTTTTTCATTTCACAATGAGGTTTAGCACAGAAAAATTAACTGAACACTGACAATAATAAAGTATAATCCCAGAAAAGGTGTGTGAACCTACTTAAACTTTGCCTCATTAATAAGACCAGAGGCATCATTAGGGCAAAGATGGTTTCCTACACTTCCTTTAATTCTCTGATGCTTTTCCCAGTGTAAGTTTATATGGCAGACATAAAAGGTGCTTGAAAAACATCAGTTGAATTGGAACATCTTGTTCTGCTATTTAAAGGAAACACTTCAATAGTTCAAAAGAGTTCTTGATTGTTTATTCTGTGCTGGGCACAGTGCTAGGAGTTTTTACACCATTAACTCAGTTAATGCTCAAACCACTAAGGGGTCAGTATTATGCAGACTTTATAGGTGCCTGAGAGGTGAAGGTGTGAGCTTCGTTTCCCATTGTACGTCCTCGCACTTATCAGGTCCCTGGGCTCCAGCTTCAGTTCCTTTGCTTGCAGATCGGGTAACCTTGGATAAGACACTGACCTCACCAGTCTGTTTCCTCCTCAGAAAAAATGAGAGCAAACTTCTGTTCTCTACAAGCTTAGGAAGGTCAATTTATGCAAAATTAGTTTGAAAAATAGTAAGTCCCTATAGCAATTCATGCAAAATTTCAATTTTTGCAAAAATGTGACCTTATCAGACCCCAGTGTTGGAGGGCAACTTTATGAAATGTGACATCTAGATCTAAGAAAGTAATGTTTTTTTTGTTTTTTAATTTTCAACTAAAGAGTACATTCACTTGACTCAAGCAAAAAAAATTTGAAAGGTAAACAATGACCAGCCTTTTTCTGTGTCTCTCATTGATTCTAATAAGTAACCACCATCCCTGGTTTCTTTTTCATCTTTCCAGATAATTCTGTGCTGATAGAGCCCTAAAAGCTGTGGTTGGTTTTTTTCTTCTTCCTTTATTCATAAAAAGCTTTATATTTATATGCATGTATGTGGACTTAACTTTCTTGTGGAAGGTCTTTCCCCACCAATATACAAAAAGGTTACTAGTTCTATTTATAACCCTCCTTTATTTAACCAGTTCTCCATGAACAGACATTTAGGTCACGTCCCATCTTTAAGCATTGATGTGTTGCTTTCTTTTTTTAATTTCATTTTTGTTGATTTTTTTTTTATTTTGTTTTTCATCTGTTGATCTCTTGAAGAGCTGAAATGAATGAAAACATCCACTCTCTCTTCACCATGAAGTTTGAACTCTTCAACCAAACAATGCCTGACTATACCTCAGATTCAGAAATCTGATTTAAATGGCAGTGTTCTTTTGCTACCAGGTGAGAGTCACCTCCTGATCTCAAGTTTCAACCCTCATGCAATAGGCAATCTTATTCCCCTTGTTGATGGTTGCCCTTTACGTCCCCGAAGTAGGCAGCATTGCTGGCACAAAGAGGCACAACTTGTTGTTGAGGAGCAGACCTCTGTATACTGTCACCTCCTTTGCCATAGGCACCATGCTCCTTTTAATGCATGCTAACTTTGAGTCAGGAACAGATCTGGTGGGCATGGGAGGAGAGAGCTGGCTGAAAAGAGCAAGTTGCGCAACCCAAAGCAAATCATGCAGTTGCTTTGAGCCTCAATTTCCTCTTCTATAAAATGGGGACAACAGAGTATTTACTCAGACTCCATGAACAAATGTTGCACAATAATGTATCTAAAACATCCAGTACAATTATTATAACACACATTAAGTAAATCATTAACAGAGCTTGGAAGAATGAACAGGATTCACTAAGAAAATAAAGGAATAGCATTCTGAGAGAGGAGAGCAGCAGGTGTAAATATTCAGAGGTGATAAATAGCAGAATTTATAAATTATGGAAACTCAAAAACAGCCATGGGAGAAAGGCAAGGCAGAGATTATCAACTCAACTTTGGAGTTGAGGAAACTGAGAACCAAAAAAAGACATTGACTCATCTACATTTCCCATCAATGTGCATGAACACAAAAGAGAAATTCAGATTTCTGAGAAAGAGCTGCCGGGGCAGGAATTTCTGGGTCATGATCTGTGAATTAGCACTTGGTTAGGCAACAGGAATGTGAAAGGGAAGACGTCTAGGAAGCCATATGCCCCTATTCAGAAGGGCTGATTCCGGTTGCTGAGCTAACAGAGCAGACAGGAGTGATGTGGATCTTCTAAACCTCAGGTAGGGCTTTAGGGCAGCAGGTGCAGGGGGCAGGATGGGCAGGTCATGGAATCATGACTGGGATTGAAAGAGCTGTGCTGGTCTCGAGACAGGGCTGCAGGGTCGTTAAAGATGGGATCTGACAGGGGCTGGGAAGACTCAGGAGTTCTTGGAAATGGCAGATCTAGCCCATCCAGCTCCAGGTCCTTCTGGATACCTGTCAGCCACTAAAGTTTTCAGGGGCATCTGAGGCTAAGAGGGAAAGGAAAAGAGAGAGAAGAGGAGGATACAAGTTTGTTCTAGGCATAGTTTTATGGAGAATTCCTTGACGGCCCCAGGGTCAGCAGGGCTGTGACTTGGTTTCTGGGACTAGGCTGAGCCTGCAACCCTCTCAAGTCTGTCTCCCTTGAGCCCCAAGGACACCACATTATGTTTTTGTCTTACCGCTATGGCAGCTCCTTCGAAGACTCATCCCTGGGCATTGCCTCTTCCTTCTTTAACTGATGGCTCCATCCTATATGGTCTTCTCTATTTTCTCTCTCGCCTTAAGCAATCTTACCCACTCGATGACCTGGAGAATCAAACAGGAAGCTGTTAAGCCACAAATCTGATTTTCCAACTGACTACCAGCCCTGATCAAATCACTTGACTAGGTTATCAGAATAGGCATTTCAAGAGGCTGGGACAGTCTCCATGGAAATCAATGAGGTTCTGCCTACTCAGAAGGGCCTGGGGACAGTGACTGAACCAGGCAAGGAAGCTGAGGACTGAGGGGGAAACCTGGGGAGCAATCAGGGCCACCAGGTCAAAACCCACTCTGTCACAAATTCCCTTCCTCTGCCTGTGCCAGAGAACCAGGGCTCAACCTGTTGGGAGCAAATGCGGGTACTATGGTCCTGTAGCAGAAGTCAGAGTCCGGCCCTCAGCCTTAACTGTTCCTTACACCCCACAGCTTCTCTCTGAGTGTGTCTGGGACTCTGCCTCGGGGTGTTCTCTGGCCATTTGGAGTGCACTTGACCAGTAGGACCAGTAAGTTTGGGGACCAATCTTTAACCAATGACAGCTGGTTCTGGTAGATAGATGTACCAACTTCCTTGCCTCTGGTGAATTATCTGGCATGTTCTGTGCCAAAGATTCCTCATGGGATGAACTGCTGGAGATATTCACTCATTGACCAGCCTGAAGCACTTCTTTTTCCTACTTGTCTAACTTCCCCACTCCCTGCTGATGCTTCCCAGTATCATCTCTGAAATCAATTATTTGCATTTGAAACTTCACCTTGGGATCAGCTTCTGGGAAAACAAAATCTAAAATACTCTCTCCGGGACCTCCCTGGTGACGCAAGGGGTTAAGCACTGCACTATGAAGCCTCTGCAGCCACTATAGCAGGAGTTCGATCCTCCCCCCAAAACACTTCCCGTGCCAGGGAGAGGACACACATGGCACAGCAGACCCCTCCTGCCTTGCCCACTGCTCCCCTCAGCAGTGTGTTTCAGTCAATCTGCCTGTTCTGTTCCTGCTCTCTCTCTGGTGAATCCTCTCACCTGCCCCCCCACACACACCTCTACCCCTGTTCCTGTATGCATAAATAACTAAATCTTAAAAAATAAAATCCTCTCTCCATCTCTGTCCCATTTTCATCCATTCTGCCTGAGTTCCATTGATTTTACCTCCCCCAAATCCCTGGTATCCACCTTCTAATCATCTTCCCATTTGTCACTCCTCCTCTATCCCCATTCTTTGGCTGCTTGTCTGAACTAATGGCCCAGCTTACTCACTGGTCACCTGCCTCCTCTTCTGAGCCATCTGCACAGTAGCCAGAACAAACCATCTTCCTTAGTTACACTCTGATTAGGCCGCTTCCCACTCTTCCATGGCCCCCAGTGCCCAGCCTGGCATTGAAGGCCCCAAAGCCTTTGGGTCACTGCCCCATCCTTGGCCTTATCTGGTCTCATGCCACCTCCCACTGGTTCTCATGAGATCTCCGGAATTTGCTCTGCTCTTTCTTACCTCCAGATCTATGTGCGCTGTCCCTCTCTCAAGAATCCCCTCCCCAATTTGACAGAGATAACTCTAGTTGTTCTTAAACACTCAGTTGGAAACACACTTTGACTCTAACCTCCCCTGAGCCCTCTGTCCTGGTGTACATCTCTCGTGCACGGAGTGCATGTTTCAGTACATGTCTGTCTCTCCCACTGCCTGCCATGTCCTGGTTTATCCTCTCTCTTTATTTATGCACACAAGAACAGGGGTACAAGCCAAAGGTGCAGGGAGTAAGAGAACTCACCAGACACAGAGTGGGGAACAAAACAGGTGGATTGACTGAGATATACTGCTGAGCAGCAGGCAAGACAGGAGAGGTCTGCTGTGCCATGTGAGTCACCTCCCTGGCTGGGGATCAAACTCATGCTGCAGTGGCTCAGCTTCATAGTGCTGAGATTTAACCCCTGCACCACCAGGGAGGCCCCACCAGACATTTCTTGAGGACACTAGCTGTGGACAATTAATCTTTATATCCTCAGTGTCCAGCACTCACCTATGCACATAGAAAGGGTGTGAGAATAAGTCAGTGATGATGATAATAATGACTGTAAGCCCCCAAAGAAACCTACATTCATTCCTTCGTCTAGATAGTTACAGAGCACTGTGACAAATGTGACAAAACAGGGCTGGTGAATGACAAACTCAGCCTGGCCTGTGCGAACTCTGCTGGTGGGAAAGAAACAACCTCGGGCCAGAGTGATGGGCATGTTAGAACCAACACTGGCAACCTGGCAGTTCAAGGAAGGCCCTGGGTGCTGTCGAGAGGGGAAAAGAAAACACTTTCTGAGAGGGGGTACCTCTTCTCTGTTCCGATCCTGCTCATCGTCTGTCTTTGCAGGGTACCTGGGGAGTCAGGAGTTAAACAGGGGTTATCAGTGTGTCTCCTATGAACTTACACTCTCCTTCCCCTCAAACCTGTTGGTCTTTCCCATTCTTGTCTTTATGTATGAGTATAGTGTCTTTTTGCATGTATTTTTCTATACGAGTATAGCACTACTATGCATGTTTTAAAATTTTATGTTATGGTACCATACAATAAGTATCCTTCTATAAACTTCTTTTTCAGTCACATTATGCTTTGAGATCTAAGTAAGTTGATGTGTGTTGCTCTGGTACATTTGTTTTCTCTGCTATATGGTATTCCACTTACGTAAACATGCAGTCATCCCTTATTATCAGCACCTAGTCAGTATCTAAAAATAAAGCTCATATTATTGAATTTTAGCTAGGAAAACAAAACAATAATGTTCCCAGCTTTGATATCATGATTTACAGGAAAGACTGTAGATATAGCTACTTGGTCATTTAAGTGATCAAAATATATTTCGTGTGTGTGTGTGTGTTTGCTCTTTATCTGCAGTTTCTGATTCATACTATCTCAAAGGCCTTGGAATTTTTGAAATGTTATGAGTGATAAAGAGATTTTTTTGCTATGTCAACAAAGGTAACTGGAAAATATTTGTGGATGGGAGCTGGTTGCTGGAAAACCAACATGAATAAACCTCCAGGGAGGGGAGAAGGACAGGAGATTGAGGTCAACTGTCATAGGTCAATGAGTTAATCATGCCTATGGAATGAAGGCTCCATTAAAGTCCACGAGAAGGGGGTTCAGAGTGCTTCTGGGTTGGTGAACTTGTGGAGACTGGCAGAGAAGAGCATGCCTGCAAAAGGCGCAGGAGTTCCACACCTTCCTCCTGTACCTCGCTCTATGTATCTCTACCACCTGGATATTGATTTGTATCCTTTATTATATTATCAATACATTGGTGAATTAGTAAGTAAACTGGTTTCTTGAGTTTTGTGTGCCATTCTAGCAAAATAATTGAACACGAGGAGAGTGTCTTGGTAACCTCTGCTTTATAGTCAGTTGGAAGCACAGATACTAATCTGGGACTTTTGACAGATACCTGAAGTCTGAAGCAGGGCCATGGGGACCCCCAATGTGTAGCTGATTCCACAAGCCTTGTTGACAGTCTGGACTTGGCGCAGGCCTCTGAAGCAGAGGACGTTGGGACACTGAGCCTTCAACCAGTGGACTCTGACGCCGTCTCCCGTGGAAAGTGTAGAGTTGAGGTGAACACTCTGTCCAAGAATTGCTCATTGGTATGGGGTGCAGCCTCTACCCCACTTCTGTTGGGATTGGGAAGGTTTCACACATCCCAATTGGAAGTTAGGTACAGGCATCCCACAAATACCAGCTTTTCATAAAAATCAACTAATTTCTCCCAAATAGCATTGAAAGTCTTTTAAACTATTAATAACCACCATTGGGTTCTGCATAGGATAAAGCTGTTCTATCCAACATGGTATCTACTAGCACATTAATTTTAAATTTAAATGAATGAAGTTAAAATTCAGGTCCTCAGTGGCATAGACACATTTTGAGTGAGCCGTAGCCACCTGGGACTAGAAGCCACCATATTGGACAGCAGATTAAGGATATTTCTATCGATTGCAGAAAGTTCTACAGCACTTAAAACAGTAATAGCGTCATTATCTAACACCGAGAGCTTTTCTTTTTTCTTTTTTCTCACACAGAGAACAGTTCGTGTGTGTGTTGGTAAGGACGTGCACTGGCTGGTCAAATTTCTCTCTTTCTGTGTCCACCCCTGTCAATGAGCTTTATCTCCTCACATTTTCTTCTCATCTATGGACTCGCCTAAACTTCTCAGGGCCAGGGGCCTCCCTGGTGGCGCAGTGGGTTGACAACTGCACTGTGAAGCATCCACTGCACAGCAGCGTGAGCTCGATCCTGATCCCCAGCCAGGGAGGGGACCCACATGGCACAGCAGACCTCTGCTGCCTCGTCCACTGCTCCCCTTAGCGGTGTGTTTCAGTCGATCTGTCTGTTCTGCTCCCCACTCTGTCTCTGGTGAATCCTCTCACCTCCTGCGACTCTGGTCTGTACCCCATATCTTGTATACATAAGTAAATAAATCTTTAAACTTCTCAGGCTCAGCTCTTCTCAGTCTTAGAAGACATTTTCACTTAATAATGGGGAGATGCCATAAAAATTATATGCAAAAGTTTAAGAAATATAAGTCCATGAGGTATGATCTTAACCTACTAGCAGAACAGATCAGAGCTATAAGTACAGCTTACTCCACATTTCCTCACCTGGACTGGAGCTGTGAGCACCTACAGCTTCCTTAGGTAAGATTTTCTACTAGTAACATTTTTGCAAGGCATGATAACAATTACCAGAGAGTACAGTTGAAATAACAAGGACCCCTAAAAAAAAAGTATTTTTCCATTCTCTTATTAATAGATAGTTACATTGTTCCAAAGTTTTGCTATAGATAAAATGCTCTTATGTACATTTTTATACAACTGGAAGAGTTTGTCCTGATTCTATACTTTGGTATGCAATGGTTCAGTCTTAGACTAAGTACATCTTCAACTTCATTAGATGTTGATGAATTTTTGTTCAAGTGTTTACTTTTTAGTCCCAACAGCAGTGTATAAAAGTCTTCATGTTTCTACACCTTCAACAAAGTGGATATCACCACACTCTTTAATTCTGGCTAATTTGATATGTGTGAAGTATTTCATTGTGATTTTAATTGATATGTCCCTGGTTGATAGGAGATGAACATCCTTTCATTTTCCATACTTGGTTTCTTTTCCAGGAAATACCTGTTTTTATCTTTTGTTCATTTTTCCATTAGGTTGTTTGACTTATCTTACTGATATGTTGGAGTTTATAAATAGTAGATATTAACTTTTTATCTATATAGGTATTATAATTATCTTCTCCACCCATGGTTTGTCTCTTCACTTTTTTTTAAGATTTATTTATGCATATAAGAAGCAGGGTATAGGTCAGAGGTGTATGGAGGGGGAGTGTGAGAGGATTCACCAGAGATATAGTTGGGAACAGAACAGGCGGGCTGACCGAAATACACTGCTGAGGAGAGCAGCAGCAGAGACAGGAGAGGTCTGCTGTGCCATGTCGGTCCCCACCCTGCCTGAGGATAGAACTCTTGCCATGGTGGCTGCAGATAGCTTCACAGTGCTGTGACTTAAACCCTTGCTCCACCAGGGAGGCCCTCTTTTTACTTTCTAAAGATTGTTTGAGATGTTTTTGGATTAGCAGCACTTAAAAATTTTTTTATTATATTTGACTTTGCCAGTTTTTCCCTTTACGACTTTTTTTCTTTTTTGTTGTTTTTGTTTAAGAAATCCCTCCTTAATCTTAGCAAAGAGTAGGAATTCAAAAATTGTTGGCCAAAAGCTTTTATGGGAGTTAGTGGGAGGGGCTGACTTATGTTTGAGAGCTGCAGGTGTTGGGCTGAGGTGAGAGGGACTGATAGTGTCATCATGTGATGAGGACACGGGGAGATTATTGTAGATTTGAGTTACTTCCATCAGAGAAGAGAGGTCCAGATGTCTGGGGCACAGGAAGGAGGCTGGGCTGGAGGTGGAGATGGAGCTTTCAACACTTGGGGTGATCTGAGGAGAAGCATTCCCCCCAGGGACAATGTGCAGCATGAGCAGAGACGAGGAGGGGACAGAGCCATGGGCGGAGTCTACGAAGTAAGAGGAGAGCCAGGGGGTGTTGTGGGGTTACACTGGGCTACTGACAGTGTCTGTGGAGTGACTGCCCATGTTCTCCCTCACAGGCAGGGAGGCCTCCAGGCCCTGGAGGGGCCATCTTAGGGGCAGAGGCCGGATGAATGGGCAGAGGAGCAACTCCCTTCAGGCTGCAGAGAAAGCAGGAAAGAGAGAGGACAGTACCTGCACGGTGGCTTCAAGGCAGGGCTTGGGGACACGCTAGAGCATGTTTAGAGGCCAGCAAGGAAGGAAACCAGGAGAGACCAGGAGCCGGTATGGTGTCTGATGGGGTGGGGACCTGACTGCTGAAGCAGGCAGGCTGGTCCTTTACCTTGGAGGAAAGTAGAGCCACTTCTTGGGAAGGGGGATGCTGAGCACGCTGTGGGCAGAAACTTCAGAGAGCCCCTCCAGAGAGCCAGGCTTTTGTTGCATGTGTCCACCTGGCACAATTAAGAGCCAGTGAACATTTAGTGAGTAAGTTTTCTTGGAGAGTCAGGTAGAGGCTGGGGTCAACATCTAGGATTGCGGTGTTGGTTTGTAGAGAGGGAAGGTTTGGAAACACCATCATGAGGGAAGAGAAGAGAACTTCCCTAGGTGTTCCCAAGTCTTTGAGTCATACCTTATTCCCTTAAAGGACTAAGGACAATGCTCCTTACCTTGAACTAGACAAAGCTTTCCCTCAAGGCCTGGTGTGCAGGACAAGATAGGGACAAAAACTGCCCATGATGGCACCCCTGGGTCTTCCCTCCCATCTCCATCTTTCCACCTCTCCTTGGACTTGACACCTTTATCTCTCTTGGAGTGTGGAATAACTCCTCACTGAACTTTTGTACCCAGCTCACCCCCCACTCATTCCTCACTCTCCATCCAGCAGCTGGAAAGATCTATTAAAACAGTATTTGGTGGGCCTCACTGGTGGTGCAGGGGTTAAGTATCAGCACTATGAAGCTATCTGTAGCATGAGTTTGAGCTCCGGCTCCAGGTAACTGGCCCATATGGCACAGCAGACCCCTCCTGCCTCATCCGCTGTTTCCCTCAGCAGTGTGTTTCAGTGGATCTGCCTGTTCTGCTCCCCACTCTGTCTCTGGTGAATCCTCTCACCCCCCTGCTACACCCCAGTTCTTGTATGTATAAATAAATAAATCTTTATAAATATTTATATATGTATATTTATTTATACATACAAGAGCTGGGGTGCAAGCCAGAGGTGCAGAGGGGTGAGAGGACCCACTAGAGACAGAGTGGGGAGCAGAACAGGCAGATCCACTGAAACACACTGCTGAGGGGAACAGTGAGAGAGGCAGGAGAGGTCTGCTGTGCCATATGGACCAGCTCCCTGGCTAGGGATCATATTCTTGCTGCAGTGACTGCTGATAGCTTGATAGTCTGAGATTTAACCCCTTGTGCCACTAGGGAGGCCCAATAAATAAATCTTAAAAAGAAACAGTATTTTGCTTAGGTCACTCTGCTACTCCAAACGATTTGGTGACTTATACAGTTCTTCAGTCAAAGGCCAAAATACTGACCATGGCCTCAAGGTCCCGCTTGACTGGCTGCTGCTGCCCTTCAGCCCTGTCTCCCACCCGGCTTCTCAGTTTGTGGAACACACCCCAGTCTGGCTGTGCTTTATTTCCTGGAACGTGCCCAGACCTTTCCTGTCTTAAGTAAGTCCTTGATGCAGTTTCCTCTTCCCTTCACCTTCACCTGACTGAAGCCTACTACTCATTCTGGTTTCAGTTTAAGTGGCACTTCCTCTGGAAAGTCTTCCTGAAGCTCCCAATGTAAGCTAGACACTCCCGCCTCCCCCAATTACACACACACACACACACACTCACCCCCAGGAGCCCACCTCACTCGAGGAGAGCCTGGAGTGGGCAGACATACACTGTGCCCTGTGCCCAAGCTAGAGGAGCAATTCTGTAATTCACATTCCCTTCTTAGCACTCACTGCAATTAGGCAGTAATTGGTAAGACTGTTTAACTTCTCTCTTCCCCACTAGATTACAAACTCCAGGATGCCAGTGCTCTCTGGACTGCCTTGTTCTTGTGCATGCTCAGGGCCTAGCACAGAACTCTGCACATGGTAGGAACTCAGTAACTGTTGAATCACTGTCCCCTTACGCTCTCCTGACACCATCCCCCCCACCTCCCACCCCCATCTGTAGTATGATAGTCCTAGTGTAAAATAATCTATGCCTGAAATTCAGTTTTTTGTTTTGCTTTGTTTTAGAGATTTTATTTATGTATTTATTTTTGCACAGAAGAACTAAGGTATAGGCCAGAGGTGCAGGCACGAGTGAGGACTCACCAGAGATGGAGTGAGGAGCAGAACAGTCAGAGGGGAGCGTTGCTGAGGGGAGCAGCAGGTTAGGCAGGAGAGGTCTGCTGTGCCATGTGGATTAGCCAGGGAACAGAACTCAGGCCGTGGCAGTGGGCCAGCTCAGTGATAGCACTGAGATTTAGCCTGTAGGCCACCAGGGAGGCCTGAAATTCAGTTTCTTAATCTATAATGTGTATTTGTAACGCCAAGCACCTGGGGTTGTTATGAGGTTGATGGAGCAGTGTATGATGTAGAAAGGGTCATCAAACAACATATTAGGGGTACTTGGGCTCTGGAGACAGATGGCCAGATTCTGTGACCGCTGGCAAGTCACTTCATCTATCTGTGCCTTGGTTTCCCTACCTGTAAAATTGGAGTAATAAAGCCTCTGGAATTACTCTGAGGGTTAAATAAGATAATATATTAAAATATCTAGCACAATGCCTGACACCTAGTTGGTGCTCCAGAAATAATTCTTATTATCCTTTCCTTTCTACCACGATTTCTACCACGATCTCAGAAACGTAGACTCTCAGAATGGGAAAGACTAAATGAACCACCACTTAAATCTCTGTTCCCAATTCAAAGAGGGACACTGAGGCCAGGGGAAAGGAGAAGTGTTGACGGAATCTGGACTGCAGTGTGGGAGGAGGGGGCGGGGCGGTTGGAGAGGTGTGTCCAGGGTCCCAGCCCAGCGGCGGGTTCCGCGGCCTCTTCCAGACTCCCTCACTCCCCCTGTTCCCGCGGGGGCGGACAGTCCAGCCGCGTCCAGCCGCGTCCAGCCAGCTTAGGCCTCGCGCACTGGAGCGGAGGGCGCCGGGCCACGCCCCCTCTCCGCCCCTACGCCCGGAGGGCGCGGACACGCTGGAGACTGGGGCTGCATCCGCCGCCTACACTGCCCCTCGGTCGCGGGGTCGCTTGCCAGCAAGAGAGATCAACATCCCGAGCCGGCGCCAGCTGGTGCCCAGGTGAGGGCTGTGTGGGCGGGGACCGACGGCCAGGAGGTTCGGGGAGAGGGGGAGCAGCCCGGCGTTGCCCCGGGTGGGGCTCTCAGGGGTGAATCTGTGTGTGCCATGTGCGCAGTGTGTGAGAGATTGGGGTGGGCTGGCTGTGTGCAGGTAGGGTGCTGTCTGTCGAGTGTGGTCAGTGTGTCCACATGTGAGAAGCGTGTGTGGCACCTGTCTTTAGCTGTTGGTGTCTGGCCAGAGTCACTCAGGGGTTCCCCGTTAGCCCACCATGTGTGTCCCTCTGTGGTGGGCGTCGTCAACGCATGGTGCGTGCGAGTTGTGCATGTTGGGTTCTGTGTGTGACCCCCTCTGTAGCCCCTGGTGGTGCCCAGAGTCAGGCATGAAAGGTGAGGAATATTTGTGAAGCTATTGCCACTCACAAAATTGTTTCCAAGACCCCAGGGTGGGTCAGCGATTTCTGTTTTGCACCCGAAGAAGAGCAAAAGCGCGTCTCAGATAAGGGTCGAGGAAGTGCAGCTAGTTTCTTTGTCTCGGTCTCTGTCTGTCTGTCTGTCTCTTTGTCTCTCTCTCACACACATGAGAAGTTCTTTGAATTCTTTTTTTAATCTTTAAAACTCAGGTGGATTTTGCCTCCCTCTCTGTACTATTTCTTCACTTGTTTTAATAATATTCTGCATTTGTAAAGCATTCTTCTGGTAAGCTACCATCCAGAGAGTTGACTGAAGGCGTGGGGATGAACCAGTCTAGGCTATGGTGAGGGTCCTCCCACCCCGTAAGTAGCAATCCCCTTTCCTCCCTCCAGCATGGGTTGGGGTATTTAGACCTCCAGGGGGCGCGTGGCAGTGTGCTTGGCATGTGGCTGTACTGTGTGCTCCTTAGCTGAGTGGAGGGAAGCTGGAGTTCCGTGTAACCATGTGCACTATGTATGGAGGAACTGGGGTCTCTTGGTGGGGGGTGTGTCCTGTGGGAGAGGCATCTGTTTTGTTCATTTCCAGTGTGGGGGTGTGGGAGCCAGGGTTGCTCTGCAGAAGAGGACTGACCCATGAATTTCTCACCTTTTCTCCACTGACTAGGCAGGGAAAGGCAGCAGGACCCCAGGGGTTCCCATAACAAAGCACTGTTGAGGTGGTTATGTTATCCAGGCTTGGTTTAAATCCCACTTTTGGCAGCTCTACATGTAGGACTTTGGGCAAAAACCTGTCTGCACCTCAGTTTCTTCCTTTGTGAAATGGACGTGTTAACAGTGTTTGCCTGTGAGGGTTAGCTAAGTTTCTGGACATGAAGTGGTTGGCATAGTCTCCAGCACATTAAAAACCCTTCACCTAACAACCTAAATGCCCAAAAACAGATGAGTGGATAGGGAAGCTGTGGTACATATACATGATGGAATACTACTCAGCAATCAAAAATGAAAAACTACACGCATTCATAGGAACATGGATGGAACTGGAAGGGATTATGCTCAGCGAAGTAAGTCAGAAGGCAAAAGAAAAATACCAGATGGTTTCTCCCCTAGGAGGAATATAAGGGAACCAAATAAGGATCAAGGAAGGAATAAGAACAATAATAATAATAATAACAATAAAGACACAAAAACCAAAAATGAAAAGACAAGGACAAATTGGGGATACTTGGTGGGGAGGGGGAGGGGGAGGGTTCAAGGCAGAGGGGAGCATGGGGGACTGAGGTGATGGTGCATGGTGAGATGGTGATGGGGAATACATGGGGATTACAACTGATGTCAAATATATATAAATAAAAATTTTTTTTAAATAAATAAATAAAAACCCTTCACCTTCATTGATAAAATTGAGAGTGATAGAGTCCTGATGAGTGGGTCCCTGCCCACCCTGGGAACCCCCAGTTCCCACACACCCAATGATTCCCCATGAGCTCGGCAGCTCGGAATCTGAGGATCCATTCCTGTCCCAGGTGCCATCACTGTTGAACTCTCAGTGACTATCTGGCTTCCAAGAAGATGGCCGAGTCTCTGGAAAGGCTGGGGATGGGGCTTGGGAGAGAAGCTGGGGACAGCTAGGGGGCATGGATGGAGATCTCGCTCTCTCGCCTGACAAAAACCAGAACAGAAAAATGTTGGCCCGTCCCCTCGTGTGCACGAATGTGTGTGTGTGTGTGAGTATGTGCATTGGCAGGGGCAGTCTCTCTGGAATGAAGAAAGTCAAGAAGAGCAGGATGAGGGTCGTTTGGTTCCTGGACCCTGGAAGCAGAAACGAAGGCTTGAGGTCGGTGGTGGGTCTGGGCTCCTGGCTGAAGTGGGCCAGAAGATCACTCAGGCTGGACTTTGTTTTGGGGGAAATGCTTATGTTGGCAGAGCGAGTGTCCTTGTTCCTCCTGGTTTCATTAGGTCAGTTGCAGAAGGTGCCCAGAGGCCTTGGAGGAAGAGGGGACATAAAAGGCAGTGTTGGGAGCTGTGGAAACATATTTAGGGAAGGCACCTAAATATATCCTACATGGTGGCGGGGTGCCGGGATGGGGGGAGGGAAGTGGTGGTGCTCAGGCCAGGGCAGTGGCGATTGCTGTTCCTACTGTCCTCACACAGAATATGCTTTGGCCCCAAAGGCGCTTAGAGCTGCTCTGTGAGGTCTGTGGGACAGAGCCCTGCCGGCCACTGGCTGGGTGACAAGGCCAGCTCTTTCTCCTCAGCTGTCAGGGAGGTGGGATGGAGCCATGGCGTCACTTCTGGCCCCGATTTCCTTTGATACACATCTTCAGCTGTAATTGTTTATGATTCTACAGCCCTAGCTCAGAGTCTATAATTGACACGAATATTTTGAAAATCTATAATCCACCCGCCAACTTTCTCTAGCTGTAACTTTCCCTGACCCCAGCTGAAATTTTCGAGGACATTGACCCCTTGAAAGCTGACGCTTTCGAGTTTATAAACTATCAGCTAACATGTACTCGAGGTCACTTCTGCAGAATTACTAGAGAAACCCCAGGACAGTTCCCTCCATAGCTGTTGGAGTGGCTTCTCTGGAAGGTCCCTGGCAAAATGGTCCCCCATTTCTGGGACGGGTGACATCCCAGAAACCCCTCCTCATCAGGGCAGTGGAGGCTTCTTCGAGTAATTTGTGGCTCCTGGAGGAGGGTGGCTCAGGAAAGGAACGGTTTAGATCTGGGGCTATTATCATTGCCTTCAGGATGAAGGAATTATAGGCTCATTGGTTCCTGGAGGGACACAAAGAGGAAGGAATAAGCAAGAAATGGGACAAAAGTCTCCCCAAAGGCAAAACTCGTTCTGTCCGAGAGGCTCTCTGAACACCTTAGGTTGTAGAAGAGACTCCTGAGGCATTGGCAGGAGCAGCGCCATTGGTGCAGAGCAGGGTTTGACTCGGCATGACATAGGGATTGGAGAACAGTCTCAGCCTCATCTATGTGCCTTTGGACAAGTCACTTCCCCTCTCCAGACCTGAGTCTCCTTGCCAGTCATGTTGGCACGCAGGACTAAAGCTCCCCGACCTCAGTCTCCTTCCTCAGAGTACATCAGGGCTGTCATGGAGTGCCTGGTCCTTGGACCAGCCTATAAATATTAGCAGAATGAGTGAAGAATGAATGAAAATTGAATCATCAGATGAAGAGGTGTGAAAAGACAACATGAGGTACCATGACTTCCCATTCCACCTTTCCCATTCTCCCCACATGAGAGATAGGACTCAGACTGAAAGAACTTCCTCTGGAAGAGCACTGGGTTGGCCGTGAATTTAAGAGATTGGGTGACCCGCCAGAGCTGATGACTGAAGGAAGGCACTGTAGTTTCAGGGGAATCTGTTCTGAAGGCTGGGATGATAAACAGGAGGCTCCAAGAGGTTGGTGAAAGAGTGGAGGCCAGGAGAGTCCTTGGCCCCAAGACCATGTGAGACAGGGTGCGGGGGGAGTGGTCCAGTCTGAGAAGGTATTGGCATGAATGAAGAGGGGGCAGGTAGTACAGGCACCTGTTGTACTCTGTGAGGTACTGTGCCCAGTCCTTACCTGTGTGCTGTTTGTCCACCAGATACCCTCAGAGAGGGAGGAGTTCGGGTACATCTTCCTCCATTTCTTTCTTCCTCACGTCTTTTACTCTGCTGCCATCTTGCTCAGGACCACCTCTTCCTCACGTCTTTTATCAATTGATAACTTATTAAGTCCATTTAAACTGCCTCCCAAATACTGGTCCCCTTTTATCCATTCTTGTTACTTTGACCCAAAAATGGGAAACCCCCCCCTTTTTTTTTTAACCTTGGCTGCGAGGAAACTCAGTGATCGTCTTAGTCAAGGAGTCTGCTCCTGTTCTACTGCCCTATGTCTAAGAGAATCATATGGCATCTATAGTTATTGCCTGAGCTTCCCCCAGTCCTTTATGGACAGAATTATAAATTCTAAAACAATCTATAAGTAAAATCTAATGTGTTCTAGATTCTTAAGGTCCATGGGTCCCTTAGATTTTTCACTTTTCTTTGTTGCTTCTCTACCATACTGACTCAAAGACACTGCTGCTAAACGAGGCAGTGTATTGGTTCAAAGTATTGTGTTCAAATCCTGGCTCTGCTGCTACTATCTATTATGAACCTTTTCGTGGCAAGTTATGTAATCACTCGGTGTACTTCCTTTCCCCATGTGTAATGTGGGGATAATAATGGTAGCGATGTTATATAGTCACATGGGATTAAATGAGGTAGTATAAGTACTACATGTTTGCTAGCATAGTTATTACCTAATAGGACTTAGACACCCTAGGAGGGCCAACAGAGGACATGCCGGCTCTGTGTGGAATGTTCTGTGTCAGTGCTTTTCAACATACACCAGTCCCTGGGTGGTCTAAGTTAGCAGGTTAAGGTGGGGCCTGAGGGCACATTTCTAATATGCTCTTGGATGATGCCACCGCTCCTGAGTAAAGTTCGCACTCCAGTAGCCACCATGGGGACATAGGTGGGGCTATGGCTGGGTTCCAGTGACAACGAAATCAGGCAGAAAATGAAGGAGCTGGCACTGGTTCCCTGCCTGCCTCATCCTGGAGCTCTGAGGAGGCGGGATTTCGACCTGAGCCTGATACCACCAGGTGCATGGCATTCCTGAGAGCGCAATAAATATAGATTCAATGAGCAAGTGAACTCAAAATCTAGTGAAGGCTCCGGCGGGGTAATGTGCTCCCTCTTCCTGGGAGCGGTCGTGAACTCTCTAGAACTCTGATTCTGCTCTTTGAGCTCCCAAGTCCAGAGCGATTAACCTGAAGTCTCACTCTGAGTTGGTTATACAGAGCTGGTGGCTGGTTGAGCAGGTTGGGGTCCACACTCCCAACATTTACTCGAACATTCTGGTCAGGGCTTGTGTGGGGTGGCTGAAGAGGAGGAGCCAAAAGAAACATCTGTGTCTTTGGGAACCCCTTGGCCTCTCTGGAAGGGAGCTGAGGTAGGGCCCCAACAGCTGAGGCCTCGGCTCTCCCCTCTCCATCTTTTTTTCCTTGTTCTGAAAGTTCTTTGTGTGAAACTTGCTGCTGAGCTGAGGAGAATCCATGTGTATAGGATATTGGGCTGCCTGTGGGTGGACACTTATGTGGGTGTGTTTATGCATAATGGGGGTGGGGGATGTCCGATGTGTGAGGTGCCTGCGAGCATGCATGGGTGTGGGCCTGTGTGGGTTATGTGGAGCTGTGTTGGGGTCTGGGTGTCCTGGGGTGCAAGCTCCTCCCTCCTCTGACAGCGCTCTGTGGCCTCTGTGTTTTTCCATGATGGGAAATAGTAAGCCCCAGGCCTTGCACAGAACGGGGTACCCAGGGTACGGAGAAGGAACACTAAGGTACAACATGAGGGACCTACCCCCCATTCCCACCCCATCTGAGGAAGTCACCAAGCCTGTCGCTTGCAAACCTGAAGTGGCATCAACTTCTTTTGGATTCTGATTTTAATCTGAGAACATCTTCCCCTCAGACTGGGGTCAGGCAGTGTGTGGTTTCAGACATAGGGCTGAAGGTAATGTTTCCCTCCTGGCTCCTGAGGGGCCAATGGGCAACAGCCATGCCGGGACAGGAGAAGGCCTTGTCACAGACCACAGGAACGTCCTCAGCAGTTGACTCATATGGGCAGGAATAGTTCCCTTCTACAGCTGGGGAAACAAGGTGCAGGGAGGAATGAGATCCACCCAGTGGAGTGGCCAGTGGTGTTCTGTGAGCTCACCGGCACCAGTGGGGAAGCCTGAGACCCAGCCGGCAGGCGCTGCTGGAGGTGGTGTTCTGAAGTCAGCCTGGCCAGTTTATGGTGAGTGTCATACAACAAGGACTTCTGAAATATAAACTGTGAAGTACTTGACTGTCATCCAGGGGCCGAGGTGTTCCTGCTAGTGGCTCAGGGCAGAGGGTCACTGTGGAGGAGTCAGAGTCCACTGGTGGCAGAGGCCTGAGAACCCCAGGAGACAGGGCTTCAGTCGTGGGGACACACCCAGCCCATGAGGACCTGGGAGAACTTGAGCCCAAGTTAATCCTCAAAGGCTTCTTCCTCTTCTTGTGTAACTGCTTTTGTGTCTGGGCAAAACTAAGAGTCTGCAGTGACCAGGAACCCCACAAATCTCCTGTGGCATCTGGGCGGGCAGGGGATTTCAGAAAGGATAGCCGAGCGTGGGAAAACAAGGTCTAGGGATTAGGGGTCCTTGGGCTCCCCAGGTGTGCGTGTGTGTGTGTGTGTGTTCAGACACAGGCACAGGAAAACACATGTGAACAGGCACACACGCTCTAGGGTTACTCACAGCATACATGCCACACACACACAGGTGTAATTCCTGATGTGTGCCCCGTTAGGCCCACACATGGCCGATAGCCCCACCCCACACGTGTGTGCCCAGCCTTCATATAGTCACGGTCTCCTCGAGCCTGGGGCCTGTGGGGGGATGGGTGACCCTATGCCTTCTCCGGGAATAAGCTTTCCCAGACCTCCCAACCTTTGCCCTTTCTGTCTCTCTTTCTCACCAAAAGGAAGGAGAGGCCCTTCCGGTGAGCTGTCCCCACAACCCTCCGTTGGTTGGGTGTAGAGGTGGTTTTGTCTTTTCTGAAAAACTGGTTCTGTGGAATTTCCACTTGTTCTGATAAAGGGTCAAGGGCCTTCCCTGGGGGTTGCTGCAGGGCCCTGCAAACACCAAGAGGCTGATTTTCAGAAGAGTAGGAGCGTGAAACATGTGATGACCTGAGGTGACAAACTGTCTTCTTAACAGGCTCTGGCTCGTTCTTCATGACAGCCCGAAGAATCGGGTGCCTTCATGGCCTCCATCTGACAGGAGAGGGAACCAGGACCTGCCTGAGGTCACACAGCAAGCTGAGGTAAACTTGTCTCCTGAGCTTGGACTGGGGAGAAATGGTTCTAGCCTCCTGAGATTTAGAGAACCAGAGTTTGGCCTGTGAGAGCTGGGAGGGGTGCACAGGCTGGAGACAGCCTGATGGAGGAGCACCTCATCCTTCTTCACTAGGAGTAAGCTGAGGCCACAGGCAACCCATCATAGACCAGGATCAGCTGTGAGGCTCAACTCTCATGCCACCCTGTGGACACACCAGAGGAAAGGGCTGGTGTGTGGGTGGGCGGGGGCACAAGAACAACCTTGCCTTGCTGTGTGACCCAGGAAAGAACCTGCCCCTCTCTGGGCCCAGCGTCCTCTCACACTGGGATATTTGGGTTGGTTGGAAGTGCTCCTCTCGGAGCCTGTGGTGGACTGCGGCGGGGCTGCCAGCAGGGGCAGGCACAGGATGGTCCGTGCTCCAGCCATGTTTGCCTGTGACCAGGAGAGGCTGATCTTGGCTCCTAGTCTGCTGCTAAGACCCACCAGGGTCTGGCAAAGGTGGGGATCCAGGATCCAGGGAGGTGTGTTGTGAGAAGAGCACCGAGTAAATCTGGGTCCTGAGCAGGTTGTCTGAGTTTGCAGCCTCTGGCCCTCTGGCCCTCACCTCTTCCTATGGCTCCTGTCACTACATGACCGGCCGTGTGTTTTACCCATTAGCTGAAATCAGTCTCCCCTGCTAGAATGTGAGTTATCCAATGGCGACGACTTTTCATACTCTCAAGGGTCTTGAACATTAGCTACACAGAGTAGGTGCCAAGTAAATGCTTGTAGAAAAGGAGGAAGAAGGGGAGAGAGGGGGGGTGGAGGAGAAGGAGGACGAAGATAGGGAAAGCAAATCACATAGGTGGGGAGAGCTGCCCGGGCCAACTCTTTGCCTCAGGCAAAGCCATCCTGACTGCTTTCTCATGAGCCTAAGCCCAAGGGCAGATTGGAGCTGGGAAGGCGGACAGTACCCTGGATTCAATCATCCCACCCCCAAAATCACCCTCAATTTGAGGATCCATCCTTAGTGCCTGGAGGGGGAGAGAGGACATCTGGACCCATGGAGCCAAAGCCACAGCCAACAGAGCTGTTACTCTTGGGGTCAGAAAACCAGGTTAAAGGTTCCCTGTGACTGCACCGAGCAGGGTCAGGGCTCTCTCCAGACTGAGAAAGACCAGAGCTGGGAGCGAGGTGGAGGGGAGGAGGAGAAGAACAGTCTCTGAGGAGCGCTAGCCTGTGCCAAGCCCTGGTCCTTCAGCGTCATCACCCGGTCCTCCCAACAGTCCCCGGGGCTAGACTGATGAGAACCAGCCGCGGGTGAGCACGCTCGGGGTTAAGTGCCTGCCCACAGCTGGAAGTGGCCGCAGTCTTGGTGCTGGGCACAGGAGTCGGATGCTCCTGGGATTCAGTCCCACCCTGGCCTAGCAGCTTTGTGCTGCTGCAAGTTCTTCCCCTCCTCAGATTGCTTGGTTTCCTCATCTGCTGCTCCAGGACTTCTTTGAGAAAGCACATCACGGTTTGTGGCTCAGGGACCGGGCAGCAGTAAGGAGTCAGAATTTGCTCCACCACCTCGAGGGCCAACGTGGAGCTCACAAACTCCGGGGTGAGTGTTGCGGCTCAAAGCCCAGAGAGTGTCTGAACCCCAGCTCCGCTGGGAGCTTAGCGTGCAGTCCGCTCGTCACAGTCCAGAAGTGGGCGTGGGAGCTGATTTGGGGGTCCTCCTCCCCTCTTCAGCCTGGTTGTCCTTAGACTCTATAGATGCGCTGCATGAACAGGGAGGAGATGGAGACGCGGGGCTGGGTTGGCTTGTGGTGAAGGAGTGGAGGCAGGACTGGGAGCTGCAGAGCCCTGGGTTTGTGTTCAAGTTGTGCAGGACGCGTCTCCTCTCTTGGCCTCGATTCTTTTTTTTTTAATTTCAGAAAGAATTTATCTTTATTAATTTTTTTTCTTTTACTCTCTTGCATCGAGGGTCAACTTTCTATATTTATTTATTGTTCCATTTAGGTGCGGCCCTCCCATCAATAATCCACCCCTGCAACACAAACCTGCTCCCTGGTGTCTCTTCTCCCCCACCTCCCTCCACCCCATCCTCCTACTCTGCTTACTCTGCTTACTGCTCTGACTACTCCCACCTTCCCTTGCTGCAAGCCAAAGACTGATACACTTGTGTTTTTCTGAATCCCTGTCCTTTTCATGGGCGAGGACCAGCACTCCCGGTCCCCAGCAGGTCAGGTTGCTCAAGATTCCCAGGAGCAGCTGGGAGGCAGGTAGCAAGGCAGAGTTGTTCAGGACCCTCTTGTAGGGCAGGTGTGCAGAGTGGTTCTCCGGGCTCCTTGATTGTGGAGCTTCCTGTGGTGCAGGAGACATCCCGTTTCCTCCAGACCAATGTGGTCTCTGGGTTCTGTGCACACGACACACTGATTGCTCCATGCATTCTGGTGACTGTCTCATGATGCTGCTTCTGAGTCTTATAAGGTCTCAGGAACTCTGCTCCCAGCCAGTGTCAGAGGGGACAGGCTCGCAGGTGCTCGGTCCAGCTCCTCTCGTTTTGTTTTGTGGTTTCCAGTCCTGCCCTGGGTTCTCTGGACCTCAATTTTTTATACTCTAAAGTGGGGATAACAGTGCAGTGCTGTCCTTTGAGTATTTGAAATCTGTTAAGTGTTGCATGCTGGTGAAAGTCCCTTAGGGAGATGGAGCCTGCCCTCAAACCCCCAGGAGCCGTATGGCGAGGAGAGGTTTGGAAGGATCAAGTGACCAGATGGAGTCCACAGAGGAGGCCCTTGGGAGGCTCTTCCGCTGCCTTCCCAGTTAGTCCTCAAGGCAGCAGAACTGACCCACGTGACCAGTGGGGACCAAGTGCAGGTGTGACTTGTTAGGGAGGAACAAAGCAGGGTGAAGGGCTGTGTCTGGGGGAACTAGCTTAATGCTTCTCTGGGTTTTCTGTAGTCTTTCAATTTCCACTGATACCATCACAGTGGGGAGAACTGCAGGCAGCAGAGGCCATGGGGTGGACCCTAGCCTCTGAAAGACATCTGGGAGCCATAACTCTTGCCGGCACTAGAATGGGTACAAAGCCAATTCAGGAACAGTCTCCCCACCCTCAGCATCCAATGAGATGATTAGTAAGAATGCTTTTTGCAAACTGTGAAGAGCTGTGCCTCTGATGGTGTGTCTGCCTGTATGTACAAGCCACTGGGTGCATATGCACGAGTGAAAGTGTGCAGCTTGTAAATATGCATGTGTGTGTATACACACGTGTGTGATGTACGTGTGCACAAGTCCCCAACCTGGCTGGGTGGGGTGTCTCTGGGCTGCCCAAGACTCCCTGTTGGACTGGGGCTTTTCTTCTCAAAAGTTCCTAAAATCTTTTTTCGTCTTTCCTTGCTGTTTCTGAGTTTACCAGAAAAGGAGCAGGCAGTGGTCCGGAAACCGAGCAATTGTCTCTGGGCTAACTGACTCTTCTCACCTCCTGCCCCGCCTTGCCTCATCCTGTGGCTGTCCCTGGAGACCCAACTGCCCAGAGCTTCCAGCCTGGTCTGGCCTGCTGGCCTGGCAATGGGCCTACCTCTCTGGGGGGCCCACCTGCCACACGTTTTCCCCTCTGAGGCTCTGAGCTGGCTGTTCTCACATGATTCCATTGATTGTCTACAGCAACCCACAGCATCCTCAGAAACGCTGTTCTTAGTCTCACTTACAAACAAGAACCTGAAGGATCAGTGAGGGGCTACCCGGCTAACTAACGAGGGTTAATGATAGGGTTTCAACTCCTGTCTGATTCTGAAAACTTTAACCGTGTTCTGTCTGAACGACTACGTCACACAGTCAATGTTGAGATGAAACTCAACACTAACGATGGCTGTCATTCATTGAGCACCTACTGTATGCTGAATACTTTACATTAAATGAATGCAGCAGGATTATTCCCACCCCATTTTGCAGTTGAGGAAGCTGAGGTTCAGGCAAATTAAAGCATCTTGTCCAGTGTGGGCCGTAGGATTCGAATTTGCCCTCCCCAGAAGAGGGATGAGTGGGCAGAGCCTGGTCAGGACTCTCGGGAAGATGGTCTGTGGGGCTCTTTTCGGTGACGCTCCACCCCACCCGTCTTGGGGCTATGTCCTCATCTGCACTGAAATAGGTGTCTTTTTCAGTCTGGGGTGGGGATCTGTCCCCCGGCTCTGATTCTCTTCTCTGGCTGTTGGCATATCTGGCTCTCTGCCCTGGTCTGGGCATGTGGAGGTATCCTCCCGCTCCCTTCCTCCATACAGGCAGAGCCAGCCACCACTAACTGACTCTGGGGGCATGCAGGGCTGTACAAGATGCAGTTGTGAGTCAGTGGAAATGGCCAGGACTGGGTCAGTGTCCTCTTTGCCTAGCCCTGTACTGGATGCCAAGGACCCAGGGGCAAGAGGACCAATCCCCTGCCCCCATTAGGTCTGGGTGCTGAGGACTAGGTAGGCCAAGTCTGCAGTAGTGAGGACAGAGCCTGGCTTCATATCTGGGAGAAACACTCCTTGGCCCCAGGAGTGTTGACCTATGGCATCTGGGAAGCAGACCTCAGCACAGTGTGTGTCTTGCCAGTGGGGTGGGAACCAGTCATTCAAGTCAGTCCTAAGTCCCCTGACCTGTTAGGGGTGGGTGTGGGTGGGAACTGCACAGCTAAAGAAATCAGACTTTGGGATCAGAGCTGGGTTTGAATCCGGATACCAGCATTTGTTGGCTGTATAAGCTCAAACAAGTTATTTAACCTCTTGGAATCTCAGTTTCCCCGTTTGTAAAATGGGATAATATAACCTACCTGACAAGTTCATGGAGTGGATAAAATAAAGTAAAGCATGTGGGGGCCTCCCTTGTGGCACAGAGGTTAAAGTCTCAGCACTATTAAGCTATCGCCAGCCACTGCGACATGAGTTCGATCCCTGGCCAGGGAGCTGACCCACATGGCACGGCAGACCTCTCCTGCCTCGCCTGCTGCTGCCCTCAGCAGTGTGTTTCAGTTAATCTGCCTGTTCTGCTCCCCACCCTGACTCTGGTGAATCCTCTTAACGCCCGCACCTCTGGCCTACTTCCCAGTTCTTGTATGCATAAATAAATTAAAAATAAACCTTTAAAAAAGATAAAGTACATAACATTTCCCTAGGTTCATAGGACATTTTAGTTAACTTCCCTCCTCATCCTTCATCTGGGAGAGGAGCTACTGCTTTTGGTAGCAGTCAGTCTGGTGATTGAGACAAGAGACAAAACTTGCACAGTGTTAGGATGAACCTTATTGATTAACTAACACTCAACATTATGGTGCAGATGCCTGTCTCAGACGCTCTCTTTGGTCCCCATCATGCTCCTGTGTGGACATTCCTCATATTATGAAGGAGGTCTGCGGAGACATAGAGGCTAATGTTTGAGACAGCCCCCTTGACTCTAAGGTAACAAGTTGCTGAAATAAAGCGGGTAAGAAATTCAAGTCTAAACGGTCTCCAAGCTGTGTCTCCTGACCAAGCAGGAAACCCACCTCTCACCCACCCCCTTCTATCAGACTCCCAAACTCATTAGTGAGATTCACTGAGGACCCATAGCACAGATTTATCATAAATGTGTCTTCACAGTAACGTGGAAGTTTAATGCTGTCACCCTCAGTTAATAGGTGGGGAAAACTGAGACTCAGAGCTAAATACCTTGTTCCAGTTCATACAGCTAATAGAAGCAGAGAGAGGACTCACACCCAGGACTGTCTGGCCCTGAATCCCATGAATCTGCCCGTCCATGATTTTCCATGGGGTGTCTGTTCCATAAAAGATGTCAGGTCAGACCAAAAACCAAACCTGAAACACATAAAATGGTGAATTATGAATGATGACATTAAAAGGGAGAAATTAGGGAAGTGCAAACCACAATATGATACCACTTTATATTCATGAGGATGGCTGTAATGAAAAAAATGGGCAATCACAGATGTTGACAAGGAGGTGGAGAAACTGGAACTCTCATATATTGCTGGTAGGAATATAAAATGAAATGTTCAAAGTAGGCAAACCCACAAATATATAATATAGATAAACAATTTTCATAAATGGAGGGTGAGAAAAGTAACTGCTAATAGGCAAAGGGTCTCTTTTGTAGTAGTAAAATGTTCTGAAATTAGATAGTGGTGATGGTTGCTCACTGTTGTAAATATTGTAAAAACCACTGAACTGTATTCTTTGAAAGGGTGGGTAGTATGGCAGATGATTTCTATCTTAATTTTTAGAAAAACCAAGCAGAAATATACAAGTTCCATAAAAGGTTGAGACTAACATTGATCCTGAGATAAGTGAGCAGAGAAACTGCACTATGAGCTTCCCAGTAGCTAGAGCAAAAAGGGAGAAGCAGCTTTCAAGAGGTGGACTGTTCCAGCTCTTTAGGGTAACCAGTTTTTCCAGGGCTAAAAATTGCCTATATCTCCTACTTGAGCTTCTGATACAATAGTACCAAGAGCGGTGAAGGTCCTGTGATTGTACAATTGCATGCTAACAAGTAAGTCAATTATAGGTTGTTTTTTTTTAAGATTTATTTATTTATGCATACAAGCACTGGGGTACAGGCCAAAGATTGGGGGGGGGTGAGAGGAGTCACCACAGAGAGCGGGGAGCAGAACAGGCAGATCAACGGAAGTACACTGCTGAGGGGAGCAGCGGGCACAGCAGGAGAGGTCTGCTGCACCATGTGGGTCCCCTCCCTGGCCGGCAGCAGGGATCGAACTCGTGCTGTAGTGGCTGCGGTTTGCTTCATAGTCTGTTGCTTAACCCACTGTGCCACCAGGGAGTCCCCAGCCAATTATAGTTTACTGGATGCTGACAGGAAACCTAAGATTCCTAGTTAGGGACAAAAAGAACTTTGCCTCTAACAGCAATCACAATGGCCAGAACATTTGCATGAGTTTGGTTCCTCAAGCCCCAGTTCCCACAAGGCAATGCACAGTATACTAAATGCACTTGCATGTGCAACAGGTTACATCACAATAGAGAATCATTTCAGGCAACTCAAATCTTTTGTATTGGGCCTGCCTGACCCTTGCCCCAGAGGAAAACATCATCTTTGTTATAATAGTCAGTCAGCAAACCTGTCTCTTGCTCCAGAGGGAGACGCTGTTTTCCAGGTCTGTTTGTTACACAGATATCCTTGACAAAATGTCCTGGAACAAGAATAGTCAGTGTCTCCCAACGTGCAGATGTGGTGGTCAGGGCCATTTGTGTTAGTGTTTGGTTTGGGGTGTGTGTGTGTTAAAATAAACACAACATAAAGCTGACCATTTTAATCATTTGAGTGATAAAATGAAACTCACATCTCATTTTTTAGTGGTAAAAAGTACATACCATAAAATGAGCTGGGTTTTCACCACAACACTTCTCACACCAAGTGTGGGTGAGTGGGGGTGGCATCTGACACCACCACCGATACTGACACAGCCTCAGAGTCAGCGTGTACCCGCAGGCTAAAGGCTCAGCCCCTCAGACTGCCTCCCAGTTCAGATGCCAGTCAAGCCCAGACCGCCATACCTCTCACCAACCCGCTGTGAGTTGGGTGTTCCCGCAACCCTCTGCTCTGATTTGATAATGTGCTAGATGGCTCACAGAACTCAGGAAATCACTTTATGTTTTATAGCCAGATTATAAAGGGTGCAGCTCAGGAGTAGTCAGATGCTGAACACACTTTGAAGGACCCCAACCTAGAAGGTCTCTGAACTCTGCCAGTGAGGCATTTTTGTGCAGGCTTCATTTCCTGGGCATGACTGAGCAAATCCTTGGCGTTTGCTGACTGGACTCGATTCCCAGCACCTCTTCCCTCCCTGGACGAAATCAAGGTATGGTTCCTCTGGCAGTCAGCCGCCATCGTGAAGTTATCTAGGGGCCTGTCAGGAATCACTCACTAGAAAGAAAGAGGCTTCTATCACTCAGGAAATTACAAGTTCTGTCAGGACCCAGGGGCTAAGATAAAATATACATTTCTGATGCCTCACATAAAACTGACCATTTTACCTTTGTGAATGACCAAATCAGTGGAATTAAGTAGATTCACATTGTTGTGTGCTTATCACCTCTGTCCATCTCCAGAACTGTTTTTCAATACAGAACTTTTTAATCAAATGAAATACTGCGCCCACTGAGCAGTAATTTCCCATCCCAAGGTTCTACTTTCTGTTTCTACGAGTTTGACTATTCTAGGTACCTCATACATGTGGAATTGTTAGTATGAAGTTGACTACCCCAAGTTGGGCAAACCCCCAAACTTGCATGCTCCAGGGATCAAGCCATTGTGCACTCAAAGACAAAGCTGACTTTTCCCGTAAAAGAACTTGAATGGGATTAGTGTGCATGGAGAGAGAAGAAAAGAAAGGGTAATAGTTTCCCAATAAAAGGCCCAAAGTTCCCCACTCCCTCAGGGTTTGCCCAGACAAACAGGGTTGGCCTCTGAGGTCTGAAACTTGCCACAAGGCACCTCAGGCGGGAAACCACAGGGAAGGGGCAGAAGGGACCAGTCGAGTCTGGGACAAAAGGAGCAAAATCAAAGTACACAGCAAGATAATAACTACCATTGTCACCCCCATACCTGTCACCACGTGTCTCTTCCAAGTGTCTCTACAGTCTCTCCTCCATGTCCCCCAAGTCCCTGTGTAAGTCCAAAACTGAGAAGCAGGTGTATCCTTCTTCTCCACCTGCCTCCCTCAGAACCCATCACCTGCCTTCTGTGTTTTGTAACTTGGCCCGGCCACTCAGCTGCACCCATCATTAAGTGGGGTGAGCAACAGGATACCTCCCCTAGCACAACTGTATATTTGTCCTTTTGCAACTAGCTTATTGCATTTAAATATTTATTTACTTTTTGTGTAGAAGAACTGGGGTGTAGACCAGAGGTGCAGGGAGTGAAAGGATTCACCAGAGACAGAGTGGAGAGCAGAAAAGGCGGATTTACTGAAATACACTACTGAGGGGAGCAGCGGGCAAGACAGGAGAGATCTGCTGCACCTTATATGGGTAGGCTCCCTGGCCAGGGTTGGCGCTCAGGCTATAGAGGGGACAGCATTGAGACTTAACGCCTATGCCACCAGCGAGGCCTTTATTGCATTTAACATAATGTTTTCAAGGTTCATCCATCAGAATTTCCTTCCTTTTTTTTTTTTTTAAAGATTTATTTATTTATGCATACAAGCACTGGGGTACAGGCCAGAGGTGTGGGGGGGTGAGAGGATTCACCACAGACAGAGCGGGGAGCAGAACAGGCAGATCAACAGAAGTACACTGCTGAGGGGAGCAGCGGGCACAGCAGGAGAGGTCTGCTGCACCATGTGGGTCCCCTCCCTGGCTGGTGGCAGGGATTGAACTTGTGCTGCAGTG
The DNA here is from genome assembly GCA_019455555.1 of Galemys pyrenaicus. Lineage (NCBI taxonomy): Eukaryota > Metazoa > Chordata > Mammalia > Eulipotyphla > Talpidae > Galemys > Galemys pyrenaicus. The sequence goes on from JAGFMF010011429.1 coordinate 3,474,787, forward strand.
GTTGCGGTTTGCTTCATAATGCGTTGCTTAACCCACTGCGCCACCAGGGAGGCCCAGAATTTCCTTCCTTTTTAAGGCTGAATAATGTTCCATTTTATTTATTGACCACCACTTATTTAACCCTTTTTCCATCCATGAACACAAGGTTGTTTTGCCTTTTGTCTACTCCTTTTTTATTTTTTTAAAGATTTATTTATGCATACAAGAACTGAGGTACAGGTCAGAGATGTGGGGGGTGAGAGGATCCACCACAGACAGAGTGGGGAACAGAACAGGTAGATTAATGGAAGCACACTGCTGAGGGGAGCAGCGGGCGAGGCAGGAGAGGTCTGCTGCACCATGTGGGTCCCCTCTCTGGCCGGTGGCAGGGATCAAACTCGTGCTGCAGTGGCTGTGGTTTGCTTCATAGTGTGTTGCTTAACCCACTGCGCCACCAGGGAGGCCCCATCTTTTGCCTACTCCAAACAATGATCCTGTGAACATTGGGGTTATAATAGCTATTTGAGTCTGCTTTTAATTATTACCTAGAAGTGAAACTGTGGGATCATTTGGTAATTTTAGGGTTTTTTTTTTTTAAGGAACTACTGTACTGTTTTCCATGGCAGCTGCACCATTTTACATCCCCACCTGCGAGGTCCTAGGGTCCCATCACCATGACTTATTTCCTGTATTTTCTATAGTAGGCATCTTAATGGGTGTGGAGTAGTATCTCATCGGGGTTTTTATTTCATTTCCTTAATAGTTAGTGATGTTGAGCATCTTTTTATGTGCTCCATGGCCATTCCAGTTTCGTCTTTGAAGAAATGTCTGTTCCAGTGTTTGCATTGGGTTGTTTGGTTTTGTTACTGAGTTGAAGTACTTTATATAATCTGACTACTAATCACTTACCAGATAGATCATTTGCAGATATTTTCGCCCATTCTGTGGGTTGCCTTTTTGCGCTGGTGATAGTGTCCTTTGAGACACAAAACTTTTAATTTTGACAAAACTCAATTATTCTGTTTTCTGTTGTCGCCTTTGCCTTTGGTGTCGCTGGTCAAGTGACAAGTGCATCTAGCTTGGACAAGAGAGATTAGTCCATGTAAAGAGAAGCTCAAGGTAACCCACGTCAGACATGCTCGGTCCAGCAATGACATCAGCACGCTCTGTATTCTTTCTCCTGACTCTCTACTGGCTCCTGCATCTTGGGTGTGTTCTTTCTAGAAACTCCAGACTTCCGTGTCCCTCACAGCTAACAGTACTGGAGGAAGAGGAAGAGAATCTTTCATGCTGGTTCCATCGAGCTTCCTGGGCAGACTCTGATTGTTCCCCTGAACTGTTAAGGTGTCTGGATGGATTCTCTGCAGATCAGCTCCGGGTCAGGTGCCTATGAGAAATGAACCAGATTGTCATGGAGTGGAGGAGGGGTTCCTCCTCGCAGGAGATACTAAGTGGGCAAACATTGCTGCTTTCATTGCTCCCAGGAAGGGTGTGACGGCGGCCTGGGATGGGCATCTCTGTTTGAAAGAGTAGCCTTGACTCCAGTCTTCTCATGGGGGACGCTAGAAGAAACTGTTTTAGTTGGTCCCCGAAGAGCTCCTGGAGGAGGCTGCATTTGTGGGGCCTGTGACTAGAGGGAAGCTGAGCCCAAACAAGCTGGGTCCCAGGCAGTGTGGACAGAACCACAGAGGGCCTGGATTTCACCACCACCAGAGAGTCTCCCTACCCCAGCCCTAGTATGTTGTCGGAGCGAAGAGTATGAACCTGAGCCCTGGAATCACAGCCCCACAGCCATTCCTCTGCCTGTACCAGCTAAGCTGTTTCCCCATTTGGGGTATAAGATGGAGATAGATCAGTACTCTCTCCCCAGGTCATTCTGAGGACTGAACAGAGGCATGTACATCTGGCACACATTAACGGTTCAGTTTATTATTACTAGTTAGGCCTCTTCCAGCCCCATCTGTTGGTGCACCAGCAGCTCCACCGAACACAGCCAGATGTCCACCATCACTTAGCATGCCTCCTCCAGCCTTGCCCTTGTGTTCCCTCTGCCTGCAGTGCCCTTTGACTACATGGACACTCGGCATTTTGTTACTGCCTCTTCGACTCAGCCCTCCCACCTGCAGGACCACCCTTCCCTGGCCGCCTCTGGAGCAGGGCTCTGACTTGACGATGGGCCTTCAGCTACCTGTCCCTGGGGACGCTCAGCTCCAAGGGAGGACTGAGGCTCCTCTGTTGTGTCCGTGTTGGGAGCCTGCCTGCTGCAGAGGTGGGGAGGAGGGCGATGCAGGGACGGAACAGCTCTCACCAGAGAGCCAAGGGGAGCACGCTGGTCCCAGGAGCTGAAAGCTGCTCTGGGCCCTGCAAGTGTCATGAGAAGAGCAGCAGTGAGTGCTGAGAATGGAGGGGTCATGGGCTGGGTTCGTCTTTAGCCGTGGGTCCTGGGAAGTCTTAAAAGGCTTTGGCCTGTAGCAATGAGGTCAGTTTTTGCTTAGCAAAGATCCTCTGACTGTCGAAAGGAGGCTGTTTGGCCTGGGAGACCAGACAGAGAGAGTGAGATGGCTACAGTCTAGGTGGAGCCAGGGCCCACGGGAGGAGAGAAGGGAACAGTTTGACAAATGTAAGGGTAGGAAATAAACCAGGCTTAGGGACTGATTTGAAACGGGGCCTCAGTTTTCCCACCAGGGAAATGTCAGTGAGCTGGCCCTACCCCACTGGCCTCTCTAGGTGAGACTGGAGGCCTTCAGGCTCTCGGAACTGACCGCAGTAACCACCCGTCCTGCGTACTGTCTTACTTACCCCCAACCATCCCCACCCAGGCTTCTGACTGAGCACAAGGTCAGACACTGAGGAGCTTGGGGGACTGGTTGATCTGCAAGCCCCAGGCACCAGTATAGGGCCTCCCTGCCCTGGAGGCCTGGTGGGGCTGAGGGCAGGGGTGCAGCCTGGCTGAGCAGGGCTGGACGGATCCCTGGGCTCCCATGGACAGGGCAGGGCTGGGCTCTTCTGCCAGAGAAGGGACCAGCCGGACCCACATCCCTGGAGCAGATGGCACAAGTTTCCTTCCTGTTCTGTCCTGCTCAGCCTTGCAGATACACATGTTGACCTGGAAGGGAAGTGTGCCCTGGGCATGGCGCTGGACACAAGGGCCGGGTCGGTGCCAATGCTGGTGCTTCGGAACTTCCACTCCTCATCAGCTGAGCGTCCCCAGGAGTCATCACCCCGATGCCCAGTGGTAGGACCTGGACGAGGTCTTACACCTCATACCCAGCCCAAAGCCCAGGCCAAATTTATCCCGGGAGTCAGAAGTCTCTCTTATTTTTTTTTTTTAAAGATTTATTTATTTATGCATACAAGTACTGGCCAGAGGTGTGGGAGTGGTGAGAGAATCCACCAGACAGAGCAGGATGCAGAACAGGCAGATTGACAGAAACACACTGCTGAGGAGAGCAGTGGGCGAGGCAGGAGAGGTCTGCTGCGCCATGTGGGTCCCCTCCCTGGCCGGTATCAGGCATCGAACTCATGCTGCAGTGGCTGCGGTTTGCTTCATAGTGTGTTGCTTAACCCATTGTGCCACTAAGGCGGGTCCATCTCTCTTATTTTAACCTCAGTTTTCTCAGCTGCAAAGTGGGTATGAAGGAGAAGAGAGAACTCTGGAAGCTCAAAGGGTTTGGGGCCGAAAGTAGGGGCTCACCGCGGGCCTGACATCTGGAACAAGTCGTAATTCCCATCCCCTCTGAGTCCCATCTACCGAAGCCATGCCCTGGTCTCCCTAAGGGAGGAGGGTCCGACTGGAGCAGCAGACTAGATATGGGACACAGGACGGACACACACCTCCCCGACACCATCTGAGATCCGAGGACTGCAGTAGGGCGTCTCTGAGAGTGCCTCCCCCATCTGTCTGTCGAGCACTCTGGCTGTCGGGGCTCGTGGAGGAGTCACTAGCAGAGGGGCAGACGGCCAGCGGCCTGGCATTCAAAGTCCCTCCTCTGGCCCTGCTACCAGTGGGCCCTGGAGCCTCCGTATTTCAGTCGGGACCCAACTTTAGGCCCCATTGTCTCTGACCTAGATGCCAACCACAGATAATCCCTCCTCCATCCAACAGTGCAAGAGACCTCCAAATCTGACCACATCTCCGTCTGCCCTACGAACCACTGAGTATTCAGCTGACACCCACAAGGCAGAAGCGATTTGTAGCCTGGCACTTGAGGACCAATCAGGACCTGGCTCTCCTAACCTCTCCACCTCGGTTCCTGCCAACACAGACCCTTGCAGATACTCCATGCCCTCACATCCCCAGCGGGTGTCTCTGCTGGGAACATCCTCCTATCCTTGTCCACACTTCACCAAGGAATCACGTCTAGGGATTCATCGCTGGTAACTCCGGGCATGAATAGGAGACGCCTCTGTCTAACCAGAGGATGCTTTGTCTGTCTTTCCCACTAGTCAGGGCCCTCAAGGGCAGGGGCCAGAGAGCCTGGGAGAGTCCCAGCATATTGTCAGACTTCCTGCAAAGGCCTGTCGAGTGAATAAATGAGAGAATAAATAAGCAAAGACTGTACGTGAGGTCATTTCTCATGAATTCAGCTGATCTGTGATAAAGTGATGGTGTAGGAGAAGCCCCAGCGCATGAATACCTGCTTGCACCAGACACAGCACTGGGCTGGGTGTTCTAGACCCATTACTTCGTCCGAGGCCCAACGGTGCTTCAAGGCAGGCATTGCTGTGTCCGTTTTACAAATGGACATTATGACTCAGAGAAGTAAAGTCCAGCTCTTAAGTTGCAGAGCCAGGTTGGAAACTGGATCTGCCGGATGCCAGGCTCTGCGGGGGAACAGTGATGGGTGGCAGAAGGGTGCAGATGCCAGGAATTGGCTTTGGTTCTAACTGACTTGGACCCTACCCGGGGGTGGGGATGGGTTGGGGGAAGTGCATGAGAAAGTGCATTAATTAGAATTAATGTGGGTTTTCCAGGGCGTGCTAGAGAGAGATGCCTTCTAGAGTGAATCCTTATGTTTTGTATGGATGGGGTGATACCTGGGGTAACTTGGGGGCTACCTTCCTTCATCCCCAACTTCATTCACTCCATGATCAACAGTTTCTGTATCAAAAGGAGTTTTCTTTGATACAGATCATTGTTTTCTTAAACTGACATCATAGGCTATACCAGGGGATCCATCCTCTTCCAGAATCCCTGAGCCCCCACCTAAAGCACACTGGAGGTGCCACTCCCACCATGAGTGTCACCCCACCTTCCTGGCAGAGTCCAGTCCTTTCCTTGGAAGCCACAGAGGTAGCTTTCCTCCCCCAGCCCTGCACTTAGTCGGAGGAGAGGGAGGTAGCCAGACAGAAGTCCCCTCACAGTGACCTGGTTTATTTTCTCCAAGGCCTGTTATGTCAAATTCACTTCTCAGATTTCCTCATGATGGAGTACAGACAGTCCCTTGCTCCCATGTCCCAGCCTCACCTAGAAAGACGGGGTGCTCACTGTGCTTCCCTGAGCAGGACCAAAGGCTCCCAGCTCTGTTCTGGGTCCCACTGAGAGGTGAGAGAAATAAGGGCCAGGGAAGAGGAAGTGAAGGCAGAACAGACTCTTCAGAACTCGAGGGAGGAAGAAGCACAGCTAGAGAGGCACAAGGGGTCAAGAAAAGGTTTTGCTACCATGAGAATCAAGAGGATCGAGTGCTGTGGGCTGAGAGGAAGCTGCCGGCAAGGATGGGGAGTACTCCCCAGGGCCCGCAGAGGAATGAGGAGAGAGGGGTCCATTAAGATGGCAGGACTTTAAAGGCAGACCCTCTAGATGGGCAACTTTGTTCTGAGGGAGGAATTGAGGGCTCCTGGGAGTGAAGATAGGACTGGGGAGAAAACAGGACAAAAGCTGGGAAGAGAGGAAGGAAGAAGCCACTTCAGGACAGGCGAAAGGTTGGACCCGGCCGTCCGAGGTGGGAACCCAGTCTGGGACCTCAGGTCCCTTGGCTGAGTCGTGTCCCCCAGCCACACTCCAGCTGTCGCTGTTGGCTGCCCCCTTTATATTCTGAGCCAGGTGGCTGCCCTCACTTTGCTCTCCCCTCACAACCACCCCTCAGATGCCTTCGAAACTAACTGTTCTTTCTACACTGGTTTGGGCACTCATGGGGCTCTAGCCCCAAGGGCTTACATTTGAGGGTAAGGACTGGGGGTGATGGAGGGAAATCCTGGTGGCTGCAAGACCACCTGATGACCGGTGGCCTTGGCAGGTATGAGGCTTGGGTGGCTCAGTTTCCTCTTCTCCCAAAAATAGACAAGACCGTGCCCCCTTCACAGATTCCAGGCGTGGAGTGAAACAGAACTGAGGAAAAGGGTTTTTTCTCAGGTTTAGAAATGGTCATAGCCCCTTGGGCTTGTGCCTGGTTTAGGGGTCCCACCACAAGAGTTCCCCGGACCTGGGGACAGCACGGTGTGATGAATCACCTGGTGTGATGATAGGCAGGTGACGGGTAGTCTTGGGACAGTCTCTGCAGGGTGTCCTCAGGGGCAGCTAAGCTCTGCGACCCCAGAGGCAGGCAGACTGGGATAGAAAAGATCTCAGGGCTTGGTGCGGCACAGTACATCTCCCAGTGAGGCTTCTCAAGGAGGAAGAATGCAACGGCCTGTGGAAGAGCGAGTTCCCTGTCATGGGACGCGTGCAAGGCCCAAAAGAGCCCTGTCAAAGACGCCTCGAGGAGCTTCCTTCCCCAAGGGCGGGGAGAGCTCCGGGTGAGATGTCCTCCAGGTCCCTCTGGCTCCTAGGGGCCCGAACTCCGAGCTCTGCAAGAGAGCCTGGGCTCCGGGGTCCAGCCGGGCGTCTGACCTCTGCCAGGTGGGCTCAGGCATTGGGCATAGTCAGAGCAGGACCGAGAGAGGGCAGCCTTTTGCGGGAGTGAGAGGTTCTCCGAGGTGTCCGCCACACTTGAGCCATACCTTGTGCCTACCTCGGGCCTCCTTGTTCATCTGTGAAGTGGGCAGAATCACAGTAACGGCCAGGTAGTGTTGGTGGTCTGCCCTTACTGAGGGTGGGGAGCGGGGAGACCCAGGCAGCTCCCTTGCCCCTGAGAAGTCTTTGTCATTGGCCAAGACAGAGATTTTTTTCTTTGATGTTATTGAGCCAAGCAGCACCAAGGACAGAGCTCCCAGGCTCATCTTCACAAAATGTCGCCAACTCATTTACCATTTCCTAGTGCCTCTTGGAAGCTGGAGCCTGTGCCTGTCTCTCGGACTCCAAAGGCGAAGCAGACCCTGTCCCTAGTTCCTCACAAAGTTCAAGAAAGTGAGTCTGGCTGACTTTCACCCCAGGATTGGTCTTCTCTCCTGCCTTGACTCCCAGCCCCCTTTTCTTTCTTTCTTTTTATTTTTAAATTTATTTTTACATAAAAGAACTGGGTGTGGGGCCTCCCTGGTGGCACAAAGGGTTAAATATCAGCACTATGAAGCATCCGCAGCCACTGTTCAATCCCTGGCCAGGAAGGGGACCCACATGGCGCAGCAGACCTCTCCTGCCTTGCTCACTGCTCCCCTCGGCTGTGTGTTTCAGTCAATCTGCCTGTTCTGTGCTCCCCACTCTGTCTCTGGTGAATCCTCTCACACACACCCCCACATGCACCTCTGGCCTTTACCCCAGTTCTTGTATGCATAAATAAATAAATCTTTAAAAAAAATAAATAACTAGGGTGTAGGCCAGAGGTGCAGGGAGTGAGAAGATTCACTGGAGACAGATGGGGGTGCGGAACAGGCAGATCTACTGAAACACACTGCTGAGGGGAGCAGTGGGCGAGGCAGGAGAGGTCTGCGGCGCCATGGGGGTCAGCTCCCTGGTAGAGAATCAAACTCAGGCCATAGCAGTGACAGCGCTGAGATTTAACCCCTGGGCCACCAAGGAGGCCCATCTGTCCCCCATTTCAGACCACTGTGTTCTTGAGAGAACAGGGCATGGTGGGTTTGTGGGCATTTGGGGAAAATTTTTAATCTCTTTGACCTCAAATATTCCCTTAGGAAAATGTCAACTCTCTTTTTGAGCAGACTTTACCATTATTCAGATCACATCCTAATCCTGGCTCCTTACTGACTCAAAAAGCCAACTTGGGCAGCCTTTTCTAAGCCTGTTTGTCTGTCTGTAAAGTGGGTATAGTGCAACCTGCCACACAGGAACACAGGAAGTTGTAAGAACAAATTAGTTCCTACAGCAAAAGCATTTATCTGACTGGCTGGCAGCTGTTGAGTAGCAAAGAAACCGGAGAGGCGAAGTAACTCAGGGAAGTTAGGCTCAGGGAGGCCCGGCGACCTCTCCAGAGTCACACGGCAAGTGGGTGTGTCTAGGACTGGAACCTGGGCTGCCTGCTTTCCCGTTTCCTGCCCAGGAGCTACTAAGATTCCATAGTGGCTACTCTGGGAGCTGAGGGAGGCGGGCCTCTCCCCTGGCGATTGGGGAGGGGGGCTTCCTGGCTACCAGGTGTGGATCGAACTTGACCTGACGGTCCCTCACACCACCTGCCCTGCTGCCTGTGGCCTCCAGGAGCGTGGCCAGTTCCAGCCTCCCCTGCAGGGATGTTCGGGCTCAGGGGCCAAAGCCATAAATATGGGGTTGCAGAGAGAGGAGTCTGTGAACAAAACCCCTGATTTCAAGTGTCAGGATCCTAGGTCAGTACTGGGGATTGGGGCCAAAAGGGAACTCATCAGTTCACAGCATTAAAAAATCCCATGGGAGGTAACGCTGTAGGCACAGCTGGAGCCAGGCACTCAGTGGTTTTCTCAGGAAACTAGTTCCCACCTTTCAACTCGACTGTCCCTGGGCTTTACTTTGGAGAGTCTCCTCTCCACGGCATAGTATCTGCACGTCTGGGACACACAGTGTCTAGCAGCTCCAGGCTCACTTCCTACCAGTCTCCCATCCAAGTGGAAAACCCGTCTCCTTCCCAGGGAGAAATCAAAGCTCCCAAGTGATTCTGAGGCTCCCCAGGAATATCACCCCTCACCCCTGGTTCCATGACCTGAGGACCGGCTCCCTCTCTTTGGCAGGCCTCGTGGGCAGCCCACTACTCCCCCATCCTCATGACTCCAGGAGGGGAAGGAGGGGAACCCCCAGAGGAAAACCAGGAGGCAGGATTATCATGAGAGGGGAAAGAAACAGCAGCGGAGAGAACAATGAGTGACTTCAGGGCAGGCCTGACGCCTGGACCAGGGCCATCTCTTTCCAGCAAACGGGAGCCGGGTATCTGAGAGGATGGGTGGGTCCTGAAGGCACACTCTGAGACTGTCAGGCGGCCGCACTCCCTGCAGCTAAACAACACACTCTTTCTCGAGGGACATGAAGGGGTGCACCTCCACAGAGAGAGAGAAAAATGGGACAGCCTGAGGGTCCAGCAAGGAACAGAGACCCTTTCACTCCAGGGGAACTGGGTTTTATGGAAGGTTCTGAGCTGTCCCAGAACCCTGGCTGGGAGGTGCTGTAGCCCCACGCGCACGAACTTGGGAAGCCGAACTTCCCTGAGAAGGCGTCTTTCCGGTCAGGGGCTGGCCGGGCCGCTGCTGCCCCCGTGCTCTCACCCAAGGTCCCTGGGCCTGAGACTGCCCTGTCCCTTCTCAGCCTGTGCCCACCGGGGCCGCCGTGGCTCTGGCCTCTCCATTCACACCTTCTTGCTCACTTTGCCAGACCTAAGCTTCCTCGCCTATAAAATGGAGAGGGTGATTTTGAAGAGTGGATGAGATTTGGCACGTAAAGCATTTTGCACAGTGATGGTGCATAGTCCGTGCCCAACGAAAACATTTGTCCAGATGGCAATTAGGGATTACATGAGCTTGCGAACGGGCGGCCAGACCCTGGCACAGGAAATAGAAGTTCCCTCTTTGGTTGGCCTGTAGGGGCTGAAGAGAAACCAAAGGATGCAGGCTCAACCCTCAAATTCCCCCGGGCTAGAGCTTCCCTCTGAGGTACTCAAAATGACTGTTTCAGTTGAGCAGGAGGTGAGAAGGGGAAGTGGGAAAGGGAGTAGAAATCAGTCTCTGTCCTCCGTGTGCCCTCCTCCTGCCGGTGTGCCTGCTTTTGCAGCCAACCTGGTACCACAGGAGGAACCAAAACTCCTTCAGGAGGGGTGGGCCCTGTCCCCTGCCCTCTGTCCTCTGGGGGCCAGGCAGGCACTGGCATCAAGGACCTGGCCTCTGAGGCCTCAGGCTGGCTGAGGTGGGCTCCAGGGGACACTGGACGCTTCCTGGGGCCAGCGGTGGGCTGGTGACTGGGTCACGGAGGGCACAGAGGGCCAGTAAAGAAGCACTGTGACTAGCCCTGTCCATCTCGCCCACGGGGGAAGGAAGCTGAGTCTCCATCCCTGTCATCCTGTGCCCTCGTGGCTAAGCTCACAGGCCACAGGCCTGGCAAGGGGGTTTTCAGGCCTGTTTCCCAGCAGGCCGCAGGTCAAGGTTAAGAGGCCGCTTTCCACGTCCAGCCTGGTCTGGGCTGATTCCTGGCTGGCTGGCAGGCAGTGACTCAGGCTTCCAGCTCCTGCCTCTGGCTGTCAGGTCTTCGTATCCCTTCCAGAAACCAGGATTGGAGCTGAAGGGAGGGGTTGGGGGACGAAGCGGAAGAATGAACTAAAGTAGTAGTAGCCTGAGACCCCAGGAGCCAACCCCCCCCCCCCAAGAAGCATCAACCCTTGTCAATTCTCCTTGGAGTTAAGTTGAATTACTTTGGCTACAGCATAAACTGAGTCCCTGGGTGATGCCTGAATTAAAAAAGGAAGCAGGCAAAGGCTGTGCCCGTGTGGGGCAAGGAACATCGTGATTCAGGACCATGCCACCTTTCCTTTTACTTGCTTCTCCTCGGCCATGGTGGATGTACCTGGAGTGGACGTGGGTGACGGACACCCCTGGGGCTCACAGGTCTCTCAGCCCTCTCACACTGAGAAAGTTCCCAGGCTGAAGGTGGAGGCTAACATGCAGGGCAGTCTGCTGGCGCCATCTCGTGGCCACAGGCCCTCAGTGCAGGGGAAACGTGCCTGAGAAGCTCCTGCGTTGGGCAAAGAAGTATGGGTTTGGGAGGAATGTAGGAAAAGGGGACTGTAGACTCCGAAAGACCATTGAGATACCACCTGTCTGGAACATCCTGGGAAACTCACTGGTTCCTGAGTCTTTTTTTCTTCATGGAGACAATAATCTCCCTCCACCTGTACTCCCACCCCACCCAGAACTGCAGATAAAGCACCTGGCAGAGTAGACATTTAAGAAATGACATCTGGCGCTGAGGGTCCAGAATTTAGTGGAGACTGTGGAGGGCAGAGGGAGCCCAAAGGGGTGGCCTGTAGGCTGGGCCTGGATTTGATTCATTGAGCTGAATGCTTACAGAGTAGTGGCTGTGTGCCAGGGCGCCACTTAATTCTTCTAACAGCCCGTGTGGCATGGGTAGGGGTGGCTGGGCCCTACTCAGTTCCTCAGTTCCCTGGCTTGTGAAATGGGTTTGGGGTGAGCTCAGTGCTTACGCCTTCCTGGTCGAAAGGGTCCTTCCTCCCTCTGATTGTTCACTCACAACATGCTGGCGGTCAGAGTGATGGAGGAGGCTAAGAGAGCGGAAGAGTCTTGTCCAGACGCACACAGCAAGCAGAGGCCGAGGCAAACCCCCAGGGTTGTTCTTCCCTGCACCTCCCTGTGCCTGACCCCATTTGCCTTAGCCCCCTCAAATCAAAGTCCACTTCCTCCAGGTCTCCCCCAGTACTGCCTCTGCCACTGGGGCAGGCCTCGGGCCACTGAGGGGCCACATCCTCTCCGCTGGTCACACGAACAACTCTGAGTCCTGCTCATGAAGAGGGTGAGTTCTCAGGGGTATCACCTCTGTCCCGCAACCCATCCCATCATGCTCAGTGAGATATGGGCCTATGTGTGGAAGGGGCAGTGACTGGTAAATGGGGGGGCGGTGAGGAGGATCTTATGTCATATAGTAGGTGCTCAATAAATGCTTTTATTGCATTTAAATGAAATAAAAATAAAGAAAAAGAGGGAAGGCGGAGAAGGTGATGAGTAAGTTTGTGTCTAAGTGGATAGCCGCATGGAGGGAGGGAGGTAAGGATGGATGAGCTGTTGAATGAGTGAGGACAGGAGGGATGGGTGGAGGAGTGAGAGATCAGAAAAACGGTTCTGAGTTTTGCAGCTAAAAGAGGAGCCAGGAGCCCTCTAATCACCAGCCTGCCCGCTGGACAGATGGGGGACAGAGGGCTGAGGAGACAAGACGCTGCTGGCTGGGTCTGTGGGCTGCTCTTTGGCCAACAGTCTCTGGTCTTTCCCCATCTCTCGCTCTCTCTAGCTCCTTGTTACCGTCTTTCCTCTCCCAGCAGGCGTGGGTGGTAGGGAGAGCTGCTGTTCCGGGAAGGAAACCTTTTCTCGGAGTCCTTGCTCCTCTGTGCCCAGTTTCCGCCTGGCCTTGGTGTTGGGGCAGTTGGAGGGAGTGGTTCCAGGAGGGGGTGGTCCTAGCAAGAGTATTTCCATCAGATAGAAAGCTGCCAGCCTGATGGAGGTGTTGTAGCCTGGGCTGAGGACAGGAGAGTGGGAGCCTGGGTCTGGCCTCCTCTTGTCCAGGGCACGTGCGCCACCAAGGCGCTTCCAGGAGGCTGCGTGTGAGTCTTGGGACCGTGGACCAGTGTGGGATGGGTAAGGCTGAAAGGGATGCAAAAAATTGGGCAGGTCGGGTCCAGCGCTAACCTAAAGGAGATCCACAAGTTTGTGGGGCGGGCAGGGACAGAGGAAGGGGCTCCACCCAGGTGGGGAAATCAGAAAAGGAAGAAAGGAGATTGGGTCAGGAGCTTGATGGACGCTTGGGGTTTGATGGAGAAGGCTTGAATGGCATTAGCTATTGTGAAGGGATTCGCAATACGGAGAGGCAGAGAGGAAGGTCAGATCTCTGGTCGCGAATGGCTGTGTGGCAGCCTCAATGTCTTGGAAATTGTGGCAAGAAAGGAAGCAGCAGTGTGGAGGGATCCCAGAGATGTGCAATGAGACTGGAGGGCTTGGTCTTGAATGTCAGGACAGGGGGTTGGTTCCCCCCAAACCAGAAGGATGCAGGGAAGGATGTAACCAAAGCCACGTCTGAAAGGCTCCCACTAGGAGCAGAATAGCTCGTTAAGGCTTAGGGTTCGAGGGCCTCCCTGGTGGCACAGTGGGTTAAGCAACAGGGTTCGAGGGCCTCCCTGGTGGCACAGTGGGTTAAGCAACACAATATGAAGCAAACCACAGCCACTGCAGCATGAGTTCGATCCCTGCTGCCGGCCAGGGAGGGGACCCACATGGCGCGGCAGACCTCTCCTGCCTCACCTGCTGCTCCCCTCGGCAGTGTTTCAGTCTGTCTGTCTATTCTGTTCCCCACTCTGTCTCTGGTGGATCCTCTCACCTTCCACGACTCTGGCCTATACCCCAGCTCTTGTATGCATCAATAAATAAATCTTTTTTTAAAAAAAAGGCTTAGGGTTCAAGAGCGGGTGACAGGTGTGAGGGCTTGCGAGAGCCACTGTCAGACACTGTCCAGGGGCCGGAGGTGCCCTTCCTGGGGACCAGTCTCTGCATGGAGCTGGGAGAACAGTGCACTCCTCCTAGGTTCTCGGAAGGCAGAGTGCATGAGGCAGCCAGGGTGGCAGCCAGGCCTGCCTGCTCGGTCTCCCACCTGTGATTTGTTCTGGGTCCTCTTGTGAACCCCCTGCTTCCTTCCCAGATGACCAATCCTACCAAAGCATGGACGGCAGAAAACCCTGGAGTCTCCAGTCACCTGAACTCAGGGGCTCTCTCTGGGGCGGTGTCTGAGGGGTACAAGCCTCCCAAAGGGCATAGCACCTTTCCTTCAGCTGCTTCCTACTCCTCACCGTGACCCTCTGCCCCAGCAGCTGCCGCCCTCTCAGGCCCTCCCAGGTCCACCTTCCTCCCCACCTGGGACATTCATACCCCTCTCCACCAATGGAGATCCTCCTCATCTTCTAAGGTTTTGTTCCATCCATCCTCTTCTGAAAAGTCTTTTCTATCTTTTTGGCTCCCACTAGTCTTTCCCCGTTGGACTAGTCTGTATATATATATGGCTATGTGTGTGCATGTGCATGCGTGTGTGTGTGTATATCTGTCTCATCTGTCTGCTGAGCCTGCATACATCCAGGAGGCAAGAAGTGCTTACTAAATGCTTGGTATGTTCAAATAAGAGAGCAAATGCATGAATGAAAGAATGGCCTGCACAAATGAATGAAGAGACGAATGAATGAACAATTGTTCTGCTGTACTAACCTCGGCTTCCTGGCTGCACTGGGGGCACGGCCATGCTTCCTCCTCTGGCCTTCCCCTTGTGCCTAATGGTTAGCTGGGTGCCCAGCACGCCACAAGGGCCGAAGCCCATGAAGAGTCTTTGAGAACTAGTGATAACCCCATTTTATGTGGGATGCAAGACTAGAGAATACAAATGTCACTTTTCAGTTACCCAGAATCTGGTATCATATTTTCATCAAAATCAGATTTTTAGAGAAAGACTAGCTTGGCAAATTATGTTTTGCTCTAATATAGCTCTTTATAGTCTCATACCTTCATTTAGCAGGTTTATCCACATTACTAACAGCTAAGTTGCCCTGTGCCAGTCACTGATGCTCACAACAACCCTTATGAGGTAGATACTGTGTTACCCCATTTTATTTATAAACGAGGCAAGTGAGGCAAAGGTTCAGTTATGAATCTAAGGCCGCATGCAGCAGATTTGAACCTGGGTATCTGGACCAGAGTCTTCATTTTCAGCCTCCATCTTCTATCACCCTCTGAGGACATTTGCAAGATTTCCTATTTTTTCTGGGCTTCAATTTCTTCATTTGCAAAGTAGGGAGAGAGGAGGATTCCACTCACTGTAGCAAAGGCTGTGCCTTACAGATCCGCTGGATTTAACACTAACAAGTGTGGAAATTCCGGTTTGGAAATGGGTGTCCAAAAGTGAGACCCCACTAAAAAACCTCTTACGGCTTTCGTGCTGGTGACTCCTCAAAAGCCAGTGTGAAGGAATAAAGGGAAGGACAAGGTATAGTGTACAGTGGCATGGCATGACACTTATTAAGCACCTACTGCATCTTGTACTTATGATGCATTTTACTAGTGAGGACATAGGCCCGGAAAAGGTGAGTGCCATGCCCTGGGTCGAAAAGCATGGAAGAAAGGGTGCTGAGATTTGAACCTGCTTGCCTAGCTTTGAAGCTGGACTGTAACCTTTACGTTCCATTCTATGAGCTACACTAAGTTGTGTCCTCTGAGTGGGGCAGTTGAGTTCTGATTCTGACTCTGCTTCTAACTCAAATAAGAGGACTTGCTTGGTTCCTCAGCCATTTGCCTTCAAGGAAGCTGTTTTAACTCTAGCCACCAGGGGGCACTGTGGCGTCAGTGGCTCTGCCAGATGTGTCTTTGTAGCCTCAAGTCAAATGGGAAATAAACTCCTGGATCCCTTCTTTCCTCCATTTTACAGATAAGAAGGCTGCTACAAAAAAAAAAAAAAAAAAAAGAAGAAGAAGATAATGACTTTGAAAGGTAGAGTCTAAGCTGAGGAGCTGGTTGACAAGCTCCCAGTGTGTGAACATTTTGTTCACACTGATTTAGAGTTATCAGGGCCCTTCTGCCCTGGACTTCCAGATGGGCCCTTAAGAAAGAATCAGACCTCTTCTCCTCAGAAAGTTCTGATCTGGGCCTCACTGCTGGCGCAGCAGGTTGAGCGCCTCCCCACGAAGCATCCACAGCCACAGCAGCGCAAGTTCGATCCCCGGCCAGGGAGGGGACCCACATGGCGCAGCAGACCTCTCCTGCCTCGTCGCCCGCTGCTCCCCTCAGCAGTGTATTTCAGTTGATCTACCTGTTCTGCTCCCCACTCTGTCTCTGGTGAGTCCTCTCACCTCCCGCAACTCTGGCCTGTACCTCAGCTTTTGTATGCATAAATAAATAAGTCTTTAAAAAAAAAAAAGTTCTGGATCTGTGGGGAAGAACCATGCAGGCCGTCCCTGACTATAAGCCCCAAACTCCAAGAGAAACCCTGCATAGCGTGATTTAGTGCCTCTAACCCCATGGCATCCTGAGAAGCTGGTGTACCACTCCCCCACTTTTCAGATGGCAACACAGCGACTCCGATGAGGTATGTCACTGGCCCAAAATCACGCAGCTAGTAAGTAACAGAGTTGGTATTCAAACCAAGTCTGTCGTCAATCTCCATCTAGGGAGGAGACCTTTGACTAGGGTTTTGAAGAATAAGTAAGTTCACCAGGAGGCTGGTGGGAAATAATTAAAGAAAGAAGGTGAACTGGATTTCTCTATTAAATTCCAGGTTTTCTTGACGTGAGGGCTGTGTGGTCCTCCATGGGCTAGGGAATAACAGACAGTTCTGGTGAGGAGATCGGAGAGGGACAGGGGCCTCTTGGTTGGTCAGTGGGTGTGGTCACTCACAGGTTGTGTGTTCTTCCTCAGGCTCTTTTGATGTAGGAAGCCTAAGTGGGAGCCATGGCATGGGACAATGGAACAGCCCAGGCCATGGACTCAGCACCTACCCGCTGTGTCTTCCGAGAGAACTTCAAGAACCTGCTGCTGCCGCCCGTGTACTCAGTGGTGCTGGTGGCAGGCCTCCCGCTGAACGCCTGCGTCATTGCCCAGATTTTCATGTCCCGCCGGGCTCTGACCCGCACAGCCGTGTACACGCTGAACCTGGCACTGGCTGACCTGCTATATACCTGCTCCCTGCCCCTACTCATCTACAACTATGCCAGCGCCGACAACTGGCCCTTTGGTGACTTCACCTGCCGCCTGGTTCGCTTCCTGTTCTATGCCAACCTCCACGGCAGCATCCTCTTCCTCACCTGCATCAGCTTCCAGCGCTACCTGGGCATCTGCTATCCTCTAGCCCTCTGGCACAAGCATGGGGGCCGCCGGGCTGCCTGGCTAGTATGTGGGGTCGTGTGGCTGGTTGTGACCACCCTGTGCCTGCCCACAGCTGTCTTTGCCACCACGGGCAGCCAGCGCAACCACACCGTGTGCTACGACCTGAGCCCGCCTCACCTGGCCTCCCACTACATGCCCTATGGCATGACTCTCACAGTTGTTGGTTTCCTGCTGCCCTTTATTGCCCTGCTGGCCTGCTACTGGCGCCTGGCCCGCCACCTGTGCCTCCAGGATGGCCCAGCAGAGCCAGTGGCGCAGGAGCGACGCAGCAAGGCAGCCCGCATGGCTGTGGTCGTGGCGGCCGTCTTTGTCATCAGCTTCCTGCCTTTCCACATCACCAAGACAGCCTACTTGGGGGTGCGCTCTAGACACCATGTCTCCTGCCCGGTGTTGGAAGCCTTTGCAGCCGCCTACAAAGGCACGCGGCCCTTTGCCAGTTTCAACAGCGTCCTGGATCCCATCCTCTTCTACTTTACCCAGAAGAAGTTTCGGCAGCGGCCGAAGGAACTGCTACAGAAACTCACGGCCAAATGGCAGCGGCAGGGTGGCTGAGCCCACTGCAACAAGACACCTGGGGCCTGGACTGTTTGCCTTTGTGACTGGGATTCCAGAGGCCCCACCAACCCCAAAACATGCAGAAAGTTTAACTCCGCTGGGCAAGGGGTAAGGTGCTCCATTGACCCCAAAGTTTCCACAGTGATTTCTTGAGCCCTTTCTTTGTACTAGCCTGTGGTCAAAGAGAAAAAAAAGTCCTGGACCTGGCTCCCCAGAAGACTCCTGTTGATCATGGAGAAGTGGGGATACCATGTTAAGCTGTTCACAAAAATATAGTTGGCATGAAATGTAATTGAGTATGCTGCATGCTTTGGACTCATCAATGAAGAGAGCAGGGGACATGGGAGGAGAAAGTGAAAATACCTGGAAAGGGACATTTGAGCTGGGTTTTGAGGGATGAATATGAGCTCTGTGTGGGGTATGATGTTCCATGCATTCAGCAAATCTTCACTGATATCTCATGCTTGCATCTGGGTAGGTTCTGGGGCCCCAAAAGAAGCATTCCCACCCCCACCTCATGCAAACTCCCAAACTCTAGATATACAAACTCCCAAACACTAGATATACAAACACTGACAATATGATATCAGGGATGTGACAGAGGTAAGCATGGTTGGGGAGAAGAGATGCCTAAAGAATGCTCATGGCCCAGTCTGAGGAGTCAGGAAAGATCTCTATGAAGAAGAGACCTTTCTGAACCTGTTGAGGGTTGAATGGGAGCTTTGCAAACAGAAATATAGCCTGGACCATCCTTGAGCTGGGCCTGCCTTGAAGCTGGCAGCCAGAGACCTGGGGTGGAGGGCATGTGGCCTCCTGTTTACAAAAGCTAAAAATATAAGAGCTGTCCTGCAACCATCCTCCAAACTAAGTCAGGAGCAGGCCAGATGCTCCAGTCAGTGGGAGCTCAGCAGAAGAAAGTATCGGGGAGTGCATGTTCAAGGAGGTGGGACTTCGGTTGGGGAGGAACTCCAAAGTCAGAGAGGAGATTGCCCCTGGTAGAAGACGTCCTGTCTTGTGTTCAAACTCTGGAGGTGGAGATGTGTTGAGTCTGTCTGGAAAGCAGCAGTGAGTTTTAATTAAGCCCTGAGTATTAAGCTGTGCCATGTGGGTTACCTCCCTGGCCGGGGATTGAACTCATGCTGCAGTGGCTTCAGATCGTTTCATAATGCCCTGCTTAACCCTTTGTGCTACTAGGGAGGTCCCTTATTTCACATCCTTGATAGCACATTACATTTGGGATTACCCCCTCAGATGCAGTCACTCTAGCATCCCCATGAGGTAAAAGTGCCCCTCCTACCTTATGCCACATCCCTTCCCTTTCCTTTCTTCACCTGCCATCCAAGTGTCCACCTGCTTGCCCCAGTCCTAGTAACCAGGGTCCCCTAGGAAGCTGTGACAGAGACAGCTGAGTGCTCTCTGAGCTGGGCACACATGGCCTTCTAGAATGAAAATTTCATTCCCAGTCTCTCTTGCAACTAGGTGTGGGCAGACAACTTATTACTGGCCACTGTGATATAATCAGAATACCCTAAGGCAGTTTGTTATGGGGAAAGCAGACTGTATTTAAGAGGTCAGTAGTGTGTTTGTGGTCTCTCACTTGTTGCTTGTAGCAGGGCAGCGCGCCATCCTAGACCCAGAGGACCGTAACAGCGAGAGCACCCTCTTGTGGCTGGCGGAGCAGAAATCTGGAAGCAGTGTCCATCTCATCATTCCATGTAGACTTCTGCATGAAAGAGAAAAACATGTCTACCCTTTCTAGACTTCTGTTTTTTGTTGTTTTCATTTGCTTTGTTTTTGTTTTGAGAAAAGGCATTAGCCTCGTGCAGAAGGACAGTGAACAAACCCCTTCACTTACCTGAGTCTCTGGCTGCTCACCTGTAACACTCATAATACCACCAACCTGCCCTTGCTGCCCAGGGGGGTGGGTATGGAAAAGTCAGGGCAGGTTTTTATAAAATACAAAAAAGTATTATAACTTAATGGAAGAATGGGCAAAAGGCACAAACACGTCTCAGAAAAGGAAACAGAAAGTCAAAAAGCATAGAAGTGATACGACCCCAGCTTGGCAATGCCTCCCAGACACTGACCAACACTGTAAACACTGCGGTATTCAGTTTAAAAAAAAATCCCCCAAATAGGCCTCATCTCAGCTGGTCTGCCAGAGACACCCTGAGTTCCAGTCCTAAACCCCCACATGATCCCTTTTCTGCTCCAAAAAGATGAAAGAAACTATTATGAACCAGAAGAGACTCACCAAACTGCAGCGCAAGTGCGTTGCTAAGAAAGCTGCTGCTCCCAGAAAGAAGGTGATTTGTAGAATAACTACAGCAGGTGATAAAAAGCAAAAACAAAACCTCAGTTCTCCTTATATAGGTTAGAGGTAAACAACAACTCTCATACTGAAGAAGTAAATATGTTCGCAAACCAAGGAACAATGATTCACTTTCACATCCCTGAAGTTCAGATGTCTCTGGCGGCAAACACTGTCAGATTACGGGCAAGCATCTCCCACCAGCCCGGTGCAGACAGTGTAAGGAGACCAGCACTGCCCGACAAGCTCGGATGGAAAAACATCACTTGCTACAAGAGAGGAGGATGGGATAATGATGAAGTTCCAGATCCTGTGGAGAGGATCCAAGAACGAGGCTTCCAAGAACGATGCCAACTGAATTGAGTGGACTTCAAAAGAAGATAAATCTTGAAGTTACTGGAAGCTGATATTTTATCTTCTGACTGCTTTTGAAATTTTTGTTCATGGATTCAATAAAATCTAGATCTCTGATTTTTTAAGTTTGAGTCCCTTGGACCCTGCAGGTTTTTTTAGTTTTTGCCTATATACAGTTCATTCTTTGTAGTTAATTAAGCTGAAAAACCTTGGGAATAATGTTTGAATCGAAGGTTAATATAGTTCTTTGCCTAATATACAACTTTATTTTTTATTTAATTAACACTGATTTGTACACAGAAAGCAAGGTTCTTTATAGAAAACTACTTGTGACATGTAATATGACTGATAATCTTGGATGGAATTTGATGAGAGTTTCTAAATGACAGTTTAAAATCCCAATAATTATATATAGCAAGATGTCATTATTATAAAATTAAAAACAACTAAAAGGAAAATATATGCTTTGAAGGAATATGCAGATACAATAAAACTACAAAAAAAAAGTTCAGAATACTAAACACAGGATTTGTGGTGATGGTTATGTACAGTGGGGGAAAACAGAATGAGGGGTGCTATATAACGAGATGTGGGTCATTGTAAAGGTCTTAGTTTTTGTTGTTGTTGTTGTCTTGGAAACTAAAGAAAAGTTTATTTAGGAAAAGAAAGTAAAGAGTAAAGACTCCCAGGTATAAAAGGTACCTGGGTGGGAAAAAGAGCCTAGTTTGTTTTATGTTTTAATTAAGATCTAATTGGCATATAACACTGTATGAGGGTTTTTTAAAATTGTTTTTGTACTATTTTTTTTCTTTTTCTGGTGGGAGTCAATTAAATAACTCTTGAGAATGTACCATGAACAAACACTATAAATAATCCAATTGTGTGCACTTGAGATGTAAGGATAGAGGAGAGAAGACAATCTCGGGTTGTTTCAGTTTGTCTTCAGAATGAAGTCAAGAGCCCCCTGAGGTCGTTGTTTCTTGGGGTCTTCTCATTCCTCATCTTCTTCCCTCTTCAGTATCTCAGTCCATCACTGGTCTGTGCTTGTCACAACCTTCCATCTTGATGTCGCTAATCATCTGGGTCACCAGGACTCACTGCTACCCAGTAATTGTTTTCATTCCCCTTTAATAAATGAGGAGTTCAAGGCCCAAACAGTCACCTGCTGAGGGTCACCTGTACATCTGTGAAAGTGCTTGCACTAGGCCTGCCTCTAGACTCCCAGCTTAGTGCTTCTATCTCCACCCTGGGACCCAGTGCTCCCAGCCCCCAACTAGGGGAATCTTCTGAAGACTAAAAACACCCAGACCTCTGTGCCTGAAAGATGAGTTTGTCTCATCCTGAATCAGATGGGTGTGGGGTGGGAAGAATCAAGAGGTGCTGGAAGTAGTCAAGCCACTCTCTGGGTGTGCATCCTTCAACACCCTCCCTTCCTTCCCACCAAGGGGCTTCCTGAACCAAAGGCCCAGGCAAACTACCATAACACCAAGCTGCAGGACACTGGGGGCCTGTGATCTGAGTCTCTGTTCCTCTCCGTTAGGCCTAGCTGTGATACAGAAATAAGAACCTCTGTCTATCTCAGAAGCTGTGAAGGAGTTTGGAAAAGTGTGAATTTCAGGTAGCAGGAATCATCATTGTTGGAGAGAGCAGTTACTCCTGGGATGAGGCTGCCCCCCCATACCAAAACTTTCCCAAAAGATTATAAAGAAAACACTCAAGAGGAAATGAGTTTGACCTCAAATAGAGTCAGAAAGAAGCACCCTTGGAGAGACTTAGACCCACTCCTCATTTTTCAGATGAGGCAGCTGAGGCCCAGGTAGTGACCCAAGATCACATGGCAGGGTTCTCTTCCTTGCCCATCAATTTCCCAGTGAAGAGGAATGTGTCCCACTGTCTGAGGCAGAGCTGAGACAAAGCTGGAGGCACTCACAGGAAGCTGGCCTCTGCTCAATGAGGAAGAGTCTTCTCCCTACGGTGACTTTCCACAACATAAGGTAAGCAGCAAGCAGGGTGTAGGGTCATAGCCTCTTCCTCCCTGTCCGGCTCTCAGCCATGTGGAAGACAGGCAATACATCAGCGCCAACAGTCTGGCTCTTTAGCTCTTCCTTGCCTCTCCCATTTGGATCAGGGTGTAATTCACAGGCGCTCCCAGCCTAGTCACCTGCTCTTGGGCTGAGAGGAGGTTAGAGTCAGCCCCTGCTATGTGCTGTTCCTGGGGAGGGCATGCCTGGGCCCAAGGAAGAGAAGGAAGAAGCCTCTGGGGGCTCAAAGGCGCCAGCCCCCTTTTCATCAGGGTATTCGGACCAGGGAAGACTGTCTAGAAGAACATGGTGTTGAGGCTCCTGAAATCTGAATTTGTTAGAGTCATAGGAACTGCCATTTCTTGACTTTGACACTGGTCAAAATTACTTCTCCTTCATGTCCCATAGAGAAAGAGCAACAGTATCTACCTCTGAGGGTGGTTCGAGGGGTAACTAAAATAATGGCGAGACTATATTATCCATACACCTCAAGAACTCCACAAACTCCTATTCGTTCCTGTCCTGAACTTAAACTGGGCCAGGTAAGATGAGTGGGTTCTAGCAGAACGAGTGGAGGAGAGGCGGCCTCAGTACCCGGAACCACGTAAGGCGAGCCGCACTGAGACAGAGGAAAGCTCAAGCACTGGACCAGCTTGAGAGCAGAGGCGACCTGCACCTTCTGTCAGGAGGGTGGAGCCGCGGAGGGTAGCGAGCATGAACACGGCAAGGGTGTTCCCGTGGGAGCGCCTTTTATGTGTGAGGCCGAATGAGAGGGACAACAGTGACCCCTGCGAGGGAACTAGGTTTGAGACCGATTCCTAAGAGACTAGGTAGAACACTATTCAAGTAGGTAAAGGAGAGAAGTCTTCCTAAACCTCGGTCCTTCGCCTACGGCGTGTGGAGATAAGGTCCAGCGCCCGCACGTGGGAACACCCGGCCGGTAGAGGGCGCAAGAGCCGCGTGTCCAGCAGCGCTGCGGAAGGAGGGGGCGAGTGCAGGGGGCGGGTGCAGGGCGGAGCTTCGAGGCGAAGGGCCGTGGAGGAGGCGGGGACGAGTGGGGGCGTGGCTGGAGTAGGCGCTGGGTACAAGTGGGCTAAGGGGCCATGGTCACAAAGGGTGGGACTTCTGAAGCGGCGTGGGAAGGGTTAGGGGACCGTCCAGAGCTGGACCCGCCACAGAGACGGGAGGGGAGCGAAAGGCGGGACAGGGTCTCAGTCACAGCGGGCTTCGCCTCGAGGGGCGGGGCAAGGGGCGTGTCCTGGGCGGGGCACTCGCCCCAAGCCCGCGGCGCCCCCTGGTGGTGAGTCGCGCCCATTTCTGGCGGGGAGTGTTTGTGCGTGTACCTGTGTATACTGGAGTTTGTGGGTCTGAGGTTGCCATGTTGGGACCCTTTGGGCAGGAGAGGTTTCTGCACTGATGCAGCAGATCCGTAATGGCTCTAAGTCCGCCACACTCAGAACTTGCTTGTACCAAAGAGAGTCCCTGGGGGGATACCTCAGCCCGCTGGGCTCCCGAGGGGCTTAACTGGAGTGCCGCTCGGGTCTGCAAAGTGCTCAGGCCGACGAATTTCTCCTTCGGCTCCTCCCCAACTTCCTCCACCCCCGCCCCCCAATTCCCAGCTTGCGCGCGCCGGGAGCCCACCCCCTCTTTTGGGCGCGAGGCCCCGCCCCCCGCCCCCTTTCCTCTGCCACAAAGTTTATTTGCAACAAAAGGGAGCTAGGAGCAGCCAAGAGGGAGGGAGCCGGAGCCGGAGCGGGAGCGGGAGGGGAGGCAGGCCGGCCGCTGGCGGGCGCAGAGCCGAGGAACCGGGCGCTGGGATTCCGCCTCGACCTGGCCTAGCCGCGATGCTCGGGGTCGCACCGGTTGAGACACAGGCCGGGCCCTGGGGTCGGCTCTGAGGCGGGAGGGGCCGCATGGGATGGAGCCTCCGGCAGCCGCGGCCGCAGAAACTTGAGCCGTGGCAGAGAAACCTCTGCTCGGGCCCCTGCGCCCTCACCCCGCAACCCCCGTCGCGCTGTGGCTGTAGGACCCAGGCCTTCGGACCCGGGCCGCTGCGCTCCTCCGGGGCGGGGGCGCAGGGGGGGTTGGCCGCGGCTCCCCGAGGCCAGCCCCCCCGGAGTGAGTGCCGCTACCATGGCGGACGGGGCGCCCCGGCCCCCCCTCTACCGCAGCGTCTCGTTTAAGCTGTTGGAGCGCTGGAGCGGCGGGCCCGGGCCGAAGGAGGAGGCCACGGACACCCCGGGGCTGCGGCGCCGCGCCTCGTGCCGGCCGGCCGCGGCCGTCTCGGGCCAGCCCTCCCGGCGCGTGTCCAAGCTCGCGTCGGGGCCCCCGGTCGCCCCCGCGCAGCCGCGCCCGCTCCGCAGCCTCTCGCCGTCGGTGCGCCAGCTCTCCCGGCGCTTCGACGCGCAGCGTCTGGACGACGATTTCGCTGGGGCCCGAGACGGGGGCGTCTCGCCCGGGACCGCAGAAGAAGCGGCCGAGGGCGCCGCGCGCGGGGCCTGGCCCAGCGTTACGGAGATGCGCAAGCTGTTCGGTGGCCCTGGCTCGAGGCGACCTGGTGCCGACTCTGAGGCCTCCGGGACGCCCTGCCCTGACGGTGCCGCTTGGGAGCCCCTATCTCGCGAACCCCGACAGCCACCGACGCCGCCGCCGAGGACGTGCTTCCCCTTGGCTGGCCTGCGTTCAGCGCGGCCGCTGCCTGGCCCGGGGACGGAGGGGACGAGGTGGCGGCAGCAGCAGCAACAGGAGCGGGCGCAGCGTCCAGCGGATGGTTTACATTCTTGGCATAGCTTCTCCCAACCGCAGCCCGGGGCCCGGGCCTCCTGCTCCTCCTCCTCCTCCTTCGCCTCCTCCTATCCTGTCAGTCGCAACCGGGCTACCAGCTCCAGCGAGGAGGAAGAGGAGGGCCGGCAACCTCCGACACGGGCGCAGAGTTCGGCCTACCACGGCAGCCACTCCTCAGGCAGTGAGGAGGACCAAGACGGTGAGGGACGCCACCCCTGGGGAGGGAGGCTGGGGCCCAGGCCTGGAAGCTCCCTCCTGGATCAGGACTGTAGACCGGACAATTATGGGTTAAATTTGGCCAGCATGAACTCGGCAGAGGGAGCCAGGAGCCCTGATCCCCCAACATCTCCAAGAGCCCCTAGTGAGGAAGGACCTCAGAATTGGGGTACAGGCTCACTTCCCTTTGTCCCAGGTCCCCAGGAGGAACTTCGGCCCTTGTCTGACACTGTGGGGGGAGCTTTTCGGGTGGCCAAGGTGAGCTTTCCTGCATACTTGGCCAGCCCATCGGGCTCCCGAGGGAGCAGCCGTTATTCCAGCACTGAGACCCTCAAGGATGAGGACCTGTGGGCAAGCCGAGCTTCTGGGGGCTGGGGTGTGTATCGTTCCCCTAGCTTTGGAACTGGGGATGGACTCCTGTTAAGGCCACAGGCTCGGACTCGCAACAGGGGACCTTTGGGCACCGCCAGAGCATTGAGAGATGGAGGCTTGGAGTTGGACAAGAACAGGCAACGCAAGTCCCTGTCAAATCCAGATATCGCCTCAGAAACCCTTACACTGCTCAGTTTCCTGCGCTCAGACCTTTCAGAGCTGAGGGTCCGAAAGATTGGTGGGCGTTCCAGGGACCCTGGGAGTGCCTCCTTGGACGGCAGAGACTCACCATCAGCAAGTGGCCCAGCAGGGCAACTTGGGCCCATACCTGCCCCAGCTCCAGCATCACCTGGCCCCCGCCCCACACTCAAGGACTTGACAGCCACCCTGCGGAGGGCAAAGTCCTTTACTTGCTCTGAGAAGCCCGTGGTCCGCCGCCTAGCCCGCACCAGTGCCCTGAAACCCAGCAATTCTGAGCTCCTGCTGGCAGGCCCAGGTGCCGAGGAGGACCCACTGCCCCATGTTGTCCAGGATCAGTATGTGCAAGAGGCCCGTCAGGTTTTTGAAAAGATTCAGCGCATGGGTGCCCAGCAGGATGACGGAAGTGATGTTCTCCCTGGAAGCCTTGATTGGGCTGGAGATGTGACCCAAGGGCAGCAGTCCCAGGAGGAGCTCTCGGGCCAGGAGTCCAGCCTGACAGATGAGGGCATTGGGGCGGACACTGAGCCTCCTGTTTCAGTCATTTGCAGCCTGGGTACCACAGGGGTATGGCGACCCCTTTCCTCGTCCTCATCCTCAGCCCAGACCAACCACCATGGCCCTGGGGCTGAAGACAGTCTGAGCACGTGGGCCCTGGTGACTCCTGACACTCCTCCCACGCCAGGTGCCCTCCGCCGAAGACGCAAAGCTCCACCTTCAGGTCCTGGTGGGACTGAACTGAGCAATGGGGAGGCAGGTGAAGCCTACAGGTCCTTGAGTGACCCAATTCCCCAGCGCCATCGTGCTGCTGCCTCTGAGGAGCCCTCTGGGTTCTCTGTGGATAGCAACCTTTTGGGCTCGCTGAGCCCCAAGACAGGACTTCCAGCAGCCACAGCTGTGGATGAGGGTTTGACCAGCGGCCACAGTGACTGGTCTGTGGGCAGTGAGGAGAGCAAGGGATACCAGGAGGTTATTCAGAGCATTGTTCAGGGGCCTGGTGCCTTGGGCCGAGTGGTGGACGACAGGGTTGCTGGCAAAGCCCCAAAGAAGAAATCTCTGAGTGACCCCAGCCGCCGTGGGGAGCTTGCTGGGTCAGGATTTGAGGGCCCAGGAGGGGAGCCCATCCGAGAGGTGGAGCCCATGCTACCTCCATCCAGCAGTGAACCCATCCTTGCAGAGCGGCTGGCAGAGCCAGAAGAGCCCAGTCCCTCCAGGGGCCGGGCACAGTCTGAGAAGGCCCTTCCAGAGGCCCCACCCCCTTCCTCCACTGCCCGCCAGGACTTCCACCTTGACCCTAAACTGACTGACATTCTGTCCCCGAGGCTCATCCGCCGTGGCTCCAAGAAGCGTCCAGCCCGGAGCAGTCATCAGGAGCTACAGAGAGAGGAGGGCAATCAGGACCAGTCTGGAAGCCTCTCCCATGCCCAACCTTCCTCCAAACACGTTCGCCATGCCAGTGTGCCCGCCACCTTCATGCCTATCATGGTGCCTGAGCCGCCGACTTCCCTCGGCCCCCCTGTGGCTGTGCCGGAGCCTGTGGGCTTCCCTGCCAGGAGCCATCCCATGTTGCAGGCACCGTCTCTTGAGGACGTCACTAAGCAGTACATGCTGACCCTGCACTCTGGCGAGGGCCCTACCCCAGTGCCAGTGGATGTGCCCTCTCCGACTCCAGTTGCACCACCCTCTTCTGAGGCCAAGCCTCCTGAGGCAGCCGGAGCTCCAGATGAACCTGCTCCAGCCAGCAAATGCTGCAGCAAGCCACAAGTGGTGAGTCCTTTGTGGGGGCCCTTTGGAGCAGGGCTGCAGGGGGGCCATGAACAGTGACTTCTGCAGGAGCCTTTTGCATGTGCTCCTTGGGCAGGTGTCCAGGTCTGAGGGTGCTTTCTTCTCTGGAGGTGCCAGGCAATTTTACGAGTGTTAATGACAGGGTTCCCATCTCTTCAGGCCCCAGAGACCTCAGGCTTCTGCTGCTGCTAATGTCAAAGGTTTTTTGTCTTCCCTGAGGTGTTCTAGGTGATAATTACAAAGGGTTCTAATCTCTTTCTTTAGATGTTTCTCAGGGACTGGTTTTAGTGATTCCTATCTGGCCCTTTGTTATGAATACCCAAGGAAGTGTGAGAGTGAGAACTTTCTGGAGCTGTACTGCCCTCTGGCTAGATCCCTTGTAGGGTGTTTAGACTTGGGTTCCATAGTTGACTTGAATTTGCCCTTCTTGTGACTTTCTGGTGGCCGATCGGTCTCCCTTGGGCCTGGGAGAAGCCTGGGAAGCCAGATTCAAGGGGTAGTGGAGAGGGCCTCATGAAGTACAGCGGTGGCCCTGGCCTTTCTTGTGGCTTGACCCCACATCTAAAGTCAGGGTGATGTGGACAGAGCAGAGCTTGTGTCTGCATCCAGATGAGGCTGTGCAGATTTGGGCGGGGACTTGGTTGGAGCTGGGGCATTCTTTGGGGCTTGATATCTGCTAGCGCTTCTTCTGATTAGCTTGGGAGCCTTTAGGAAGAGGCAGGGTCAGGGAGGGGCTCTTGAAGCTCAGCAGCCAGGGGCCTTAGAGCAGTTGGGAGCTGTCCTGGCCTCTAGCAGGCGGGGCTGCCTCTGCGGTCAGGGTGGAGGTGGCTCTGATCCCCTTCCTCGGCCAGCCCCCAGGCTCTGGGAGCCCTGCTCTCCCTCAGACTCCACTTCTGTCTTCTGACTTCAGCCTTCCCTATGGTTTTGGCCGTGGGTCCATATGGTTCGAGGCTCTATGGTTCACCAGCATCCTCTGTGGAAGTTATGGGTTGCAGGCCTAGGCCTGAGGTTATTTCAGCGGGGGCCTGTACTCCCACTGCCGGTAAGGAGCGAGGAGCCTGGAAACCCTAAACTCTGGACTAATTTGGTCACTCCCTGTTCCCAGCGCTCTCACGCCCCTCTGAACTCTCTCTTTGTTTCTCTCTCCTGTCTCTGTTCCCCATCCAAGCTCTGGTGTTCTTTCCTGGAGGCCGCAGAGTCAGTGAGCAGGGAGTGGGAGAGGGAAAATTATAATCTGTTCTTCCTTCTGAGAGCACGGCAGACAGCTCAGGTTCCCCTAACTCCAGTGCGGTTCTGTCTTTGGAACATGGAAGTAGGGGTGAGAGCAGAGCCCCCGTCCCCAGCTGCCTTTCCTGTAGAATGATCTCCCACAGAACCTTGAAGACTAAGTTAGGGGAGAGGACAGGGGTGAACCAAGGTACCTAAAAAAATGGGCAGGAGGTGGGGGGCAGGCATGGGGGTGTGTGGATAATGCTCCTTAAAAGAGGCTTTGAGACCCAGAGAGAAGTAGGAATTCTTGAAGAATTAGTCTTCATCTTCCTCCCTCCTCACTCTCCTCTCTCCCTGTGAGGTGGACATATCTGCCCATAACATAGTCCCTCCTCAGTGGAAGCTTTCTCAGATTTTTCGTTGCCCACTGTAGTCCTTATTTCCAGGCCTAGCTTGATGACCCCCCTTATCCCTTAAGCGAGAGACTGGCAGCCTGCCCTCCCGTTACACAGATGGGAACACCAAGGTCCAAGATTAGTCTGTCCACATCACAGAGTGAGTCAGAAACTGAGCCAGGCCTGGTACCGTCATCAGAAGAGCAGGCTTAGGACCTCAGCTCCAGCCCCTGTATGACCCGCGGTCAGTCACACTATAGTATGCCCGTCCCTAAAATGAGGGTATTGGTCTCCACCCCCCAGGCTCTTGTCGGGGTGGGCAGTGTGATCATTTCCTTCTTGAGGTCGGGTGGGGGGAAAGAAGGCTCCACTGCCCCAGCTGCTTCTCTGTGACCAACCGTGGCCTCTCCCCCCACCTCCTGCTCATTTCTGAGCACAGGCCTGGCTCTCCGGACCCCAGTATAACCTGGTGGATTTGAATAGACTCAAAAAAGGTTAATCATCCCCCAAGTCTCCTCCCCTCCATAAAGCCTGGAAGTTCTCCCATCTGCTAGCTTGAGTGCCCCCTGTTATCCTCTTTCTTCTGACTCTAGAAAGATAGGGAGCAGCTCTCCACCCCCTCCTACTAGCCTTCGCAGCGGAGACAATGTCCCCTTGTTTCAGGCCTGGGGCTCCAGTCACACTCCCTGGGCTGTGGGTGGAGATGGTATGGTGTGGGCTTCTAAGTAAGACGAGAGAAGAAGCCGTCAAGATTTGCTGATGAGGCAGAAGCCAGAGTGGACCCAGCTAGTGGCTGAGAGGAGACACTCCTGGGCCAGAAGGGACCCCCTGGCCTGGCCGCCTCTCCGTATTTGCCCTCTGTGTGGTTGGGGGGCGGGGGCCTGGACGCCAGGTCTCGCGCTCCCTCTGACTCACTCTGAGACCTGGACACAGTCACCTGGGATCTCTATAGTGGGAGAGGCCACCACCTGGCTGGGCTTTGAGGCTCTGTAGGAAGGACTCAGCCCGCAGGGTGGCCACGGGAAACAAGAAGAATGGAATGGGGCATGGTGGGGAGAGAGGCGGCTCTAGACCTCAGCTGTAGGAACCTGATGCTCAAGGGCTGGGGGAGTACCAGTAGCTCTATTCTGTTAGTACCGACTTGCATCTGCCCAGCAGGGGGTGGGGAGAGGCAGCCCCTGGGAGCCTCACGCCCAAGTCCCCACACCCTTTGCACATGCACTTAAGCCCGCGGTGGCCTGAGTGGTCACTGACACTCCACTCCAGGGCTTTGCCCGCCTGAGCCTTAAAGTAGAGATTCTTGGAGTTCAAGTTTCTGGGGTCAGAACCTGATAGCCGCTTGACAGATGTGACAGCTGGCGCTTCGAAACAGGAAGTGGCTTGTATCCCAGAACCAAAGATGGACTCTCAGCTTTAACAATCTGGAATAGCAGCAGCAGGGACTAACACTTACTAAGTACTTGCCATATGCCAGACGCTCTGAGTGTTTCCTTCTCCCAGTGTGAAACCCTGAGACTCGTGCAGTGCTGAATATTTAGACTTGCAGACAGTTAGATTCACTTTACGTCCTAGGATGTTTCTTAGAGGTGTCTTACAGATCAAGGGACCCAAAGAGTCCCGACTTCTGGGTGGGATTGGCCTCCATATGAGTAGGAAGACAGGGCCTGGGGGGAGCTGGGAGCATCACTTGCAGACACCAAGTAACCGTCATGGTGATTGTTTAGTTTTCCAGGGCCTGGGGTTGGGTGGGAGGAACTTCAGGACTCGGAAAGGGAGAATGTTGAGCCTAGGGTCACACAGCACGGCAGGCCCCAGCCCTAGAACCCTGGCCTTGGCCCCCAGCCCCTGCTCACAATAGCCATAACCCATACCTTCCCCTCCCCCACACACACACTTCCCAGCCTACCCAGTCAGCTCCCTGCCTTGCTGAGGGAGGCCTGGCTGCTTCATCACCTTTATTCTGTCTCCCTTTGGCAGGGAACCCGCAGGGTGGGGGTTCTCTCTTTTCCCTCCTTGGGTCTTTGCTGTGATTTTTCCATGGAAACTGGTTCTTGGAGGAGAGGCAATTAGGACATTTGGAATTCTGAGTGGTACCAAATATCTATAATTAAATGTCTTGTCACCCAGCAGGAGGAGGGTGGGATGGGGGAGGAGGACAGGCAGAGGGCTGTCCCTTTCCTCTGTTCCCTGCCTCTCCCCACCCTCTCTTCCTAAGGGTCCTGGGCTACTGGGTGGGGGAGTGTGGTCCAGGAATGAACCCACCCCACCGCCAGCAGGGAAGAGTCGGGGGATGGACCAGAGTTGAGTCTGACATTTTCCAACCCCACATTTCCGGGACCAGCTGGGTTTGGGAGGCTGTGAGGCTGCTGCTAGTCCTGTCCCCAGCCCTCCTCCTGTGCAGGGACTTGCCCCTCCTCCTCCTTCCCGCCCATCTGTGATCTCTCAGGCTACACATGCCTCCCCACAGTGGAGTCTCCCAGGCAGCCACAGACACTCAGACAGAGCTTTAAGAATCCAGAAGCAGACTGAAGGGCTGTAGGATGTCGAGGGGCTGGCCTGGAGGAGGTGTTGCTGAAGTCTGGCCTTGAAAACTGCAAGAGTTGAGATAGCCAGGAAAGGAGGGAGCGACCGTGGGAGCAGGGCACTGCATGGACGTGAGCTGGGAGGTGGGAAGGAACATGGCTGGTTGGGCGCAGCAGGAGTGAGATCAAGGGTGACCCCTGATGGAAATGCATTCATCCACTTAACGGTCACTGAGCTGCTGGGTGCGTCAGATGCTTTTCTAGATCCTGAAAATACAGCAGCACACAAAACAGGCCTTTGCTCATGGCTTCCAGATGAGCATGGAGACCTATGAATGGTTTATATGACAGGGAAAGGTTTGGGAAGAACTAGTGAGGCGCTAAGATCGGAGTGGCGACCCAGAGAAAGCTTGAGAGTAAGCCAGGTGGCTCTCTGGGGGCTGGGGGGCGGGGGGAGCATTCGGGAGAGGACTGGCAAGTGCAAAGGCCCTGAGGTAGCAGATAAAGGCAGATAGGTAAGAGAGAGTGGAAGTGGGTGGGGCCAGGTGCCGACAGAAGAACTGTAGTGTTTACCTGAAGTGAGGTGGGACAGCCACTGTTGGGAGGTTCTGAGTAGAGCAGTGACTCGATCTGACTTAGGCTTTCCAGGTCTTCTCTGACCGCTCCAGGGCAAGGGGTGGGGAGGGATAGATTGCAGGGGCTCAGGAAGCCACTGAGGTGGCTTGAGCTGAGATGAGGGGATTGGGTGGTTTCTGGAGCAGGCCAGAGGGCTTTGCAGGGACCTGGGACCCACCATTCAAGGTGAACACAGAGCTACGTCTGCTCCCCTGGCTTGGCATCGCGTGAAGGGTTTTCTTAGGGCAGGGAGGGGAAATTAGGTCCCTGCGGTGGGTGGGGGCTGTGGGATACACCCCACCCTCTGCAGACCTACTGGCCGCCCTCTGCAGACCTCCAGAGGCTAAATGGGTGACGTTGCTATAGAGCCCCAGGAAGGCAGGCAATAGTGTTCTATCCCTCTGGTGTCTCCTCTGCAGCCGCCATGACACCCATCAGCTCTAACTTGCATGTCTCCTGGGACAGGGAACTCATGACACCCCCAAGGAGCCCTGTTCCTCTCACCCGTTCCTCCAGTGAGGTAGGCATTGCCATGGCCCTCGTATTTGGATAAAGAAGCAGGTTCAGAGTGGGCAGAGGTTTTCCAAGGCTCTCCAGCTCTAATACGGGGCTTAGCCCTAGGTGTCCCGACTCCTAGGTCATCCGCAGAGTTCTGCAGAGTTCCCACTGAGCAGGGTTGGCAGGGATGGTGGTGGTAGGCGGGAGGGGGTGGAGGGCAGGGGGAGCCCGTGTTTCCCAGAAAAGCTCGCAGCCCTGGCGTACTTATTGGGAAATGTGCCCAGGCAGACTGGCGCCTTGCTGGCAGGCCCTAAGACGGGGGCCCTGGGTCCCCTGGGAAACAGGATTGTATTGGAGCCAGTGCCCCCACCCCATGGGATCAGTCCCCAGTCACACACTCTTTCCCAAGCCCAGGTCTGGGGGGCATTCTGCGGGGGGACAGAGGTGGAGGCTGCCTGGGCCTGAGCAGTGAGTGAGCAGCCCACTCTCTGGGGCCCCTTCAGTAGCTGTGAGAGTCACCAGGGGTGACCTGGTGTAGCACGTAGAGGTCTCCATGTTCCTGCCTTGTGGCCTTAAGTAAGTCCCTTCTTACTCAGAGCCACAGATTCCTCCATGCTTTCAGGCATCAGAGAAGCAACAGCTGACCTGGGTAGAAGCCCGACTTGTAGACTGTGGTGCTGGCAGGTGGGACTCAGCACCCCATTAGGCCGTTGAGGAGACTGAGGCTCACGGTAAAGAAGGGTCTGTTCCCCTGGGCTTTTCTTTTTTTCCTTTTTAAAGATTTATTTATTTATGCATACAAGAGCTGGGTACAGGCCAGAGTCGCAGGAGGTGAGACGATTCACCAGAGACAGAGTGGGGAGCAGAACAGACAGATGGACTGAAACACACTGCTGAGGGCAGCAGCGGGCGAGGCAGGAGAGGTCTGCTGCACCATGTGGGTCCCCTCTCTGGCCGGGGATTGAACCCACGCTGCTGTGCTGTGGATGCTTCACAGTGTGGCCCTCAACCCGCTGCACCACCAGGGGGGCCCTCCCCCAGGCCTTTCTCCCACCCGCCACTGCTTGAGCACACACTCCCTTGAGCACACACAGACAGGGCCTCTCCCACACTTGTGGCAGATTATGGGGCTCATTCTGGGGCCTGTACCCAGAAGTAGTGCTTCCTTTGGGGTTGCAGAAGTCCCTAGGCTCTGAGACCCCCTGGGCAGGGAGATGGACGTGCAGAGGTACCGGAGTAGGAACGGCGTGAGCTGGGCCTGGGTCCAGGCTGCAGGACGGTGGTGGAGCAGTCTCCTGTTACTGCTGGAGCACACTGCTGCAAATGCGGTGGGTTAAAGCCACACAAATGTATCTGCGGTTCTGGGGTCCCAAGAGATGCATCTCAGTGCGCTAAAGCTAAGGTGTTAACAGGGCTGCATTCTTCTGGGAGCTTTGGAGAGGCTGTCACCTGTCTCTTCCAGCTTCTGGCGGCTGCTGACACTCCTTGGCTGTGGTCCTTTCATCCACTTTCAAAGCCAGCGGCATCTTCACATCTCTCACTTTGAACAAACCTTCTGTCTTCTTCTTATAAGGGCCCTGAGATAATCCAGGGTCATTGCTCCTTCTCACAATCCTTAATCACACCTGCAGTATAAGGGGGCCTATTCACGGGTTCTGGGATCAGGATGTGTATGTCTTTGGGTGCCATTATTCTGCCTACACAGGTGGACAGAAGGCCATGCTGCTGTCTCCTGAGACAGCAGTGCTGGCCACAGGCCAGAGGCTTAACCTCAGGCCCATTCCTTTTTTTTTTTTTTTTAAGATTTATTTATTTATGCATACAAGCACTGGGGTACAGGCCAGAGGTGGGGGGGGG